>VOMN01021490.1:0-39933 GCA_014899125.1 Orchestia grillus
CCCTCGCACTCTGGCCCTCGCACTCTGGCCCTCGCACTCTTGCCCTCGCACTCTTGCCCTCGCACTCTTGCCCTCGCACTCTGGTCCTCGCACTCGGACCTTCCGAGTTTAATTGTGTTACTCGGCCGCAACGAAGCTAAGAAATTGTAGGTAAATATTTGAACGCCCATTGAATAAACTTCGTTTTTCAGAATGCCATCTAACGTACGTACTTTCACTCAAGAAATCGTTTTACTCCAAATCTTAGAAAAATGTGAGCTGAAGGTACAATAAAATATTCTAAATTTTGACCGCAGCCGTGATTACAAAAGCACGGCTTTCATCGACTCCAAAATGACCAAAAATTTGCAATAACTTTGCTCGCACGTTTGTACCATCCGTTGCTTTCCTCTTCGTAGTTGATAACCTTCGTCGTAATTTGAACTTCAGTCTCGTGACTGTCGTGCTGTGTGAAATTCATATTTCGCTGTCTAGGCTACCGACGTCTCGCTGGTTGTTAGACGTGCAGACGACGGTAATCTGCACTCAGCTGTTTGTGTTGGTCCCGAACGAGTCCGTTCTTTCTTGTACGGCAGCTGTAAGCGAATATACCTATTCTTTGGAGAACGACGTTATCTAATTATATAACACTAAAACTATTTATTGGAATAAGTGAGGCCCAAGATCCATCTTGTTGGTTATTGGAAATGTTCATTGGGTTTTTACATTTATTTACCTAAGCTCACGGGTAATTTTCCAATGAATTTTATGTTTGTCTATGTTGGCGTAGTGTATTTACGGATACAGGGGTGATGTGTCCAACTTCTCGTTGTTTGTTCCCTAGAAAACGCACGCTGCTGAATCGTGCAAAAGCTTTTGTAAATAAATGTAAAAAGCCACTGGATGTTTCTAATTATATATACTGCAAGATTAAGGGTGCCCGCACACCAAAAGCGTTAAAGCGAAAGTGCAGGCAAGCGAGAGTGCATGAAAGACTGAAAGACCATCTTCAGCACGCTTGCAATCTCGCGCATGCACGCTTTTGGTGTGTGCACTTGAATGCATTACCGTGTTCTCAAGCCACTCTTGCATTCTCGCATGCCATCTTCTCGCTTTAACGCTTTTGGTGTGCGGGCACCCTAAAACTCATCATCTTGCTTGCTTGTTTGTAACCGTGCACACGCTTCATTAATAACAGATTGAAAATTCAAAACTCATTTTTCAGTAATTAAATGTTTTTTCATCATATCATGGTTACAGTTCATTGAGACGAAGGTGAATGAATTATTTTCTTTAATTTTGGATATATTATAAGAAATAAAGAACGATCATTAAAGGCTCAAACGGGACTTTAAGATAATGGCTCATCAGATTACGGATTATCTAGCATAATACTAACCTCAGGTGTCATTGTTAGCTTGTGACCTGCTCAACAGCGACCAATGTTCTAAAAGGACTAAAAGAAGCCTGGCTATGCGTTCAGATATAAGAGAGGGGAAGCTGCCTTATAAGCGCCAAGTCGTATCCTGGATTCCATTTTATGATCGAAAATTTGTAATATTTTCGATGTTCAAGAACTTAACTATTTTCTTTCTAAGTAATAAACAGGTTGCGTGAACTCGTATCCTGGTTACGAGGTGCTGTGTGAAGAGAGTTCACGTGCAGTGTGCAGCAAATGTGTGAAAACGCTCGTATCATTCGGATCTGTCAGCCGTAAAGAAAACTCTAGATAAATTAAAAAGATACACAAGCAGCCAAGAATTGAAAAAATTGTTGATTGAAATTATACGTCCCAAGAAGAATACGTAATTGACGAAAAATATTGAACTAAATATTTTTACGACTGAAAACAATCGGGTTCAGGCAGTCCTGTAGAAAACTAAAACTCTGGTTATATTTTTGACTTATCTTGGTTGTTTGTAACTGTGCACACACTCCATTAATACCATAGCGCAAAAATTCGATACTCAACTCTTAGTAATAAAATAAGGGATTTTCCATTGTTACGGTTGATTGAGACCAAAATGCATAAATTTTTTCCTTTGGCTTTGGATACTTGTCTGGAATTAAAGAATAATTTTTAGAGGCTTAAACGGGACTTAAAACTAGTGTCACGAGTGACAGGTGCTCAAGTAACATTCAAAACACAACTAAAACCTTTACAACAACACCCACACTCCGGCTCTCAGACGCAAATGCCGGGAAATTCTTGGTCAAGGAAATTTTCGATCAGGTGAATCGAGTGCAACTTCCAGATCGGATCCTCAACGAATATCCTACGCATCCTGTCTGAAATTAAACGTTACTGCTTGAAATTAGGTAAGTAAAATGATATCTTCAGGTAACTTACTGTCACCCAGAAATTAGGCGAGTAAAATGATGTCTTCAGGTAACCTACTTTCTCCTAGAAATTAGGCAAGTAAAATGATATCTTCAGGTAATTTACTTTCTCCTAGAAATTAGGCAAGTAAAATGATATCTTCATGTAACTAATTACTTTCTCCTAGAAATTAGGCAAGTAAAATTAAACCTTCAGGTCATTAGGTCTACGTTAAATAAGATTTTCTTCTCAGGCTCTCATCAAGGCCTAAGCTAAACGAAGGCAAGAAACGTTCCTTCGCATGCCGCTGCTGTTGTTGACGAAATTTTTTAATTATCTCGGTGAAGTTTACTCGCTGATGGGCGTCGTCGAAATAAAGGTTTTTTGATCTCGGCAGGGCTAACGCAACGGTTTTTTCATCATTTCAAAAACTCTCATTACTGAATATTACGAACTAACTTTCCTTCATTTATTTGAGAATTCTTGAAGATTTAGCGTGAGGACTTGGTCTAATTTAAGGACTCAAATGCTCAGGTGCTGCTGTTGTGGAAGGGAATCTAAGTGATGTTTTCCTCGAATTAGATAATACATTTATCCTCGACCCTTTCAGTACATTTTGAGAAATATTTCATAAAATATCCCTCTCTGGCGCTCTGCAAAGTATTGCGAAGAGCCTGCTCTTTCTTGCCTGACTTTCGAGATTTCTTGTTGTTTTAGTCTAATTCCAAAGTGTCCACACTTGCCGTCTGGCAGGACTAATTCTAACAACTACGACAGCCAATTTTACACGTGTACACGCGTGTGAATGGATGTACTGCATGTACGCCTCGTGTGTATACACTGTGTTTCCAAAAAATGTTTTAACATTTCCTATACAGAGAAAGCTGTTTGAGTACGTTGGTACTAAATTTAATCATGTACCACTGGGTAAATTCAAGCTACCTTTGAGTTCCACAGTTACTGGAAGGGCACAACGCAAAGGCCTGGCGCTATGTACCATGCACCGACTGCACGGACGCGGCCTACTGCCACTGCACGGGTAACGATGGCCGAAACGTCTGGTGAAACCGCAGTACTGTGGTTTCACAGTACCTTACATTTCTTATTGATGGTCCTAGTTCAGTCAATACATTCGGTCTTCTGTTATAACCCCAGATATCCTTCATCGTCGCCAGTAGCGAAATGAAATGCATGAGTAAAATGAGAAGAATATGAGAGCGCCTCCACACGCTTCTGCGTCCCACATCATTCAGTGGCAATTTCCAATCCATTGAGGATTGTGACTCTTCTTACAAGATGGCCTTCTTTCATGATGGCCTTCTTGCATGATGGCCTTCTTGCATGATGGCCTTTTTGCATGATGGCCTTCTTGTATGATGACCTTCTTGTATGATTGCCTTCTTGCATGATGGCCTTCTTCCATGATGGCCTCTGTCACTGCATTTCTCAGACCCGCTGTCTTGGGACTGGGAGTGTGTTCGAAAAGAAATTCACTATTACTGTGACAAGACACCATAACTTCAAAGTAGACCAGTCCTATTGAACGCGAGATGACACTCCAGGGGCAGGTATTGAGCCAGTGCATTTCTTACTGAAATGGGTATGCATTTTTCAGGTAGGTTCTGTTCAACTTAGTTTCAGTTGAATGTAAGTTAACTGTGTTTGTGGATGCGAGCGTAAGTGATGACGAAACAACTGTGCAGTGTTGCACTACTGTTCCGGCATCATAATTTAATTAAAGTTGCAATTCAAACTCACGATGATACATGACGAAAATTGTTACATCAGCGTTAAAGAATATTACTACGTAGGAAAAATCGAGAGTGGGTGACAGTCAAAGTATAAAATGCATACTATTTCACAAACGTGAGTTTTGTCGGGGCTGGTCTAGGCTTCAGCATAGCCTATAGCAAAGATGAAATGAATTCGTTTATCTTGAAATTACAGTCCATTAAATTTCTCTCGTCCCTCTGGGCTCAGTTCTGACTGTGTCGAACTATACAACTGGAGCCACAAGGTACCGTAGGCATCTCGCTCATCGTATCCTAGCTACCTAATTCTGGGAGTTGTGATAAAGCTCTTCTTATGTCGCGCGAGTTCAGCAGTCTATCGATTTCTTTTGGGTTTTCAAAGTGTACAAAGCTTCACGTAACAACTACGCACCGCGGAGGAAACTTCGATAGATTTTGGTGTGGATTTATTTATTCTCTCAATAAATAAATCCAACACGCTGGGCTAGTGAGCCTTGATCTTTTCGCTGCTGAATTTGTTAACACATTCACTGCCACCAGGGGAGTTAGTTTCGCTATTCTACGCCATCAAAATTGCTGTTATTTATGACCTTTTAAAGTCTGATTATCGTTGTACCCCTACAAAGTGGACGTACTTGTAGCCCATGCATATTCAACAACGACCTACATATTCGCCTGAATCAAGAACTATTGATTGCAGTTTTAAATAGAGTAGAGCTGAAAGTGTTAAAATACCACCTGACGCACATGTACATCAGAGGCAAAGAGCTCAATAGCAGTTGAACTGAAAGTAACAAAATACATTCAATGACGCGTCATGTGGCAGCGAACGTGTAAAGAGTGCATCTTACCGCAGCCTCCATACGCTTCCATGTATTTAGTTCGTCAGTTTCGTCGAGACGACCTCGACATCAAGTCTGAAAGTCTCTCGAGAGAGGACGAAGTGCACGCGTTTGCAGGACTGCGCTCGCTGTGCCGAGGACTCACTACAGTCGAGCAACGGGGCGTAACCAACCTCTAATTCGGTCGTCGACACCTAATGAGGTTCCAGTTGCTGTTGATAGATCTTTGTAATTGTTGAACGTCATCGAATGGTTGTTGTTTTATATAGTTTTCTTAAAAGCGAATTTGTACGAGCATACTATCATTTCTAATTTACTTTCACATCCTCTTTTTCAAAAGAACACCCTGTTAAACCGTGCCTTCATTATTTCCTTATCGCTGGAAGAATTCAAAAGTTTTACTTCCGTTCCCTTGTCCAGATTCCTTTATGCCCGAGATTGCTGGTCCGTGATTGAGTTACTTGAATCTCTGAACGCTGGAGATTGTTTCTGAGAGAAGGCTATCCCCTCGAATTTAAAGTGAGCTCTTCATTTAAGTTCAGGCGATAGCATCAACCGTGTACTGTATTACGTGGTCTTCTAATTAACGGTTCCCTGATAAACCTTTCCGAATGCCTACAGGGGTCCACCTCATTTGCAGTCTCCGCTTCCCCGCCCCTCACGCTTTGAGTCGAGCAGTCGGACTTTCGATAGAGGATTCAATGAAACTCTCGATTTTCTGCAACCTATCGATTACTTATTGGCCACCTGTTGCTTCAAACTGTTTTAGTGTTAGCTTAGCTGCAGGTTAATTTGTTGTCATGGTTTCTCCTTCCCGTGAACCTGTATTTTGCAGCCATTTAACATATATTGGAAACATCAATTGAAGGTGCGCTGCTAGAAATTTTTTATTTCGCCAGTAAAAGTATGCGGACACCACCTCATATAAGTTCAGCTATCAGCTCTACGAGAATTCTTCAATGTAAAATAATTGAAGGGTTATCGTCTACTTCTCATCGAAGACATCAATTTTATGTTTGTTCGTTATCACTTTCCAATCGAGCTCGCAGCTCAATTAAAGGAAATAATCGTAGATTATCCTACTCTCTGTGGTACGTCACTGTTAATCGACTGAGGAAGTGCCAATTTGAGAATGGTTCAAACATGCTCTCCTGTCCCTCCTGAACTGAATTTTCGTGAAACCGTCGCTACTGGGGAGGATCAGGTCCCCTTTCTGTCCGGGTCGCAACTTCTCAAATAAATTCACTAAGTGCCAATCTTACTCACGAGCTGTCCAAGTTAATTACATGAGGGTGCTACTCTTACCCTTCGTCTTTCCTAAATTAAAGGAGAGAATCAATAAAAATTCGAAGGCGTGAGTTAGTTCAGCAATCAAACGAGTCTAGTAAACTAAAAGAGCGGGCTGTAAATTTGTTGGCCTCTCTGTTGAAAAGAATTGAGACAGCGCTCGGAATACTTCCTACAATCTTGTTTTCAAGCAGCGATAAAAAAACATCTACGGCTGAATAGTTTGAAAAAACAAAGGGTGCGATATGTTGGCAGCGACGAATTCCTTTCCTTGTAGATTCATGTCTTTTTACAGTTGCTTTGATTTCACTGCCGGACCTAGTCTGGGCAACAAATGCGTTTGGAGCGTGTCGAGAATGGTCCGCAGCTCTGCCCTACGACTTATATTACCACGTCGATCATTGACGACAGGGCTCGAGAAGGCTTGATTCTCTTGTGCCTCTAAATCCGGTGCGGTCCGAACGTAATTTTTTCCCGTCCACAGCAGCATGTGAATTGACGCTCAAGGCACGCCTGCCAACATGTCCACTACAAAGGCAAAGACATGATGGCGTGGATTGGGCTATAAATACAAGCCTGGTCCTCGATTACTACACCATTGTCGTGAGCGTATTATGCATGCTGGCATAGTCAGGTTACACCAGCCCCGGACGAGGTTTCCTCTCGCCTTGCTCGCAGGCTGGCGTGGCTCTTTTGAAAGCAGTTAATGACTGAACATTACGAGCGAGTTACCTGCGCCCAATGGGCAGGCCTCGCGGTCGCCATCGTTAACAGACGTGCGTCTCTGCGTCCATTTGCTCGATTTGACAAGTTCTTACGGCATTCAGTTCTAGCACTGCAGCATGGAATGAAATCAGTTTTATGATAATACATATTCGAAACATCTTAATAATTTAGGGCGTGTTAGCAAAAAAGACTAGACTTCACACTTCGATGCTCATGGTAGAATGCGATTAAGGGCATGATTTAGGCACAGTGTGAACGCAAAGTAATTGGGCGGCCGTCAAAAGGCATGAGAGATGCATTGTGTCGAAGCAAGGGCCCGCTGCAAAGGTCCAGACGAAGAGAATTACTAATAACCTCAACGCTTTCTTTCATCAATGCAGCTAATCCATTGTCGCTCTTCTTTCATATTCTCTTTGTTTCTCAAATAGCGAACGCGCGGCACCCTAATGCGAAACTTCCCCGCAAAAGTAATGCCTCGGACCTTTTTTCAGAAGTCTTCAGCTGCAGGGACCTTTAATTATCATTTCAATGCCATTTAGTTCTCATCGAGTTTTGTGGGTGTGCAAATGGGTATTTTGTTCATAAATTGCATTTTCGTAACGTAGCTTTCATGTAATTGTTGAGATCCTTCTCATGTTATTGGATTATCACTGGATTATTATTGGATTATCGAAAACTTCCTCTTTTTTCAATTTTTACGCCCTCGTCATCGTTTCTTTTTTCTATTTTTTTCCTCGTCATTCTTGACTTGGTTTTAGGCCCATGAAATACAGAGTGGGAGCACACCTTGTGCTTAAATTCCCCGTTTTCTTTGGTCCATACAAAACGCTCCTTTCTTTTCGTTCTCTTTGGATCACATTTCATGTGGGTTGGGAACTCAGAACATCCTAACAATCCAATCTTCGAAAATCTCATCGCATCACGCTTTGGACTTACATTCACTCCGAAAATGAAGCTCGAAGTTGAATTTAGCCGGAAAACATGTACAGCAGTTCTGCCATCGCGGGGGGCTGAAGTTATCGCCGTTGTTCGTGACATCAACTAAATGCGTGACACCGATCGTAATCGAAGCAGTAACAAGCAATTCGCGATGCATATGAACGTTCGTTTCTTGCTTTAGGACTGCTTACTGCTGCCATAAAATTCGAGCAAGGGTCGACGAAAAACTCCAACTTCTGATGTCCACTCCAGCTTCTGATGTCCACTCCAGTCTCTGGTGTCCACTCCAGTGTCTGGGGTCCACTCCAGTCTCTGGTGTCCACTCCAGTGTCTGGTGTCCACTCCAGTCTCTGGTGTCCACTCCAGTCTCTGGTGTTCACTCCAGTCTCTGGTGTCCACTCCAGTCTTTAGTGTCCACACCCGTCATTTGTTTTTCCCAGTCGCAATTGAGGTAGGACGCACGACTGCTGTAGCTGAAAGCATTTGGAAGGTTTCACCTGATGGAAAGTTTCGGTTCCCATTGGTTGAGGACCGAAGGTTTTACATCTTTAGTAAAGAAAAACTAATTTGTTCGAGCGGCCACTCATTTAATTTCCACTGGCGGGCAGACCTTTTATTTTTAGAGTTTAAATGAAAGATTTGATAAATGTTGTACGTGCATTTTTTTACTCTAAACACAGTTAAGAAAATTTATCAATGAACTGGAAACTCAGCGCTTGAGTAATCTGCGAGCGTGGAATCTATGTCGGGACAGACGATTTACTTCCGTCAGACGGAGCTTCGGGCGGCTCGTGTGAGGCGTCGGTAGCTCGGACAAATCGTCCAGCTCGAGCTGGGGTCGCGTGCCGAGCTTCTTAATGAGACACTGGAAGCAAACCGCCCACTCTGTGCCCGGAGGCCAAAATTACAGAGCTCGTGTCGGTAAAAAACTGTGAGAAATTGAGTCTATGGGCCCCTATTGGCGTGATATGAGCGCTGACGCTCGTCTCCCTGATTGATGGCCCTGAGACCGTGTTCTGCCTACTCATGGCGCGCAGCTCGCGGCTTCTGGCCATCGTTTTTTCACAGTACGGATCCTTAGTAGCGCACTTTGCTCCCGTGATGTTCAGCATTTGGCAAGCATCTGTGGTGCAGAATTTTTCATCTGAAATGTACCTACATCGTTGTAGATTTTCGTTAGTACGGATGTTTCTGACCACGCGAATTTTCTTCGCCAAGGATCCGTTGGCTTTTCTTCAGAGGCTTGAACCCGTGAGTCTTGCTGTTGGTGTGGTTGACTGGTACCTAAAGTATGTGTCATACAGGTTTGTCGTAACAGAGGTATATTTCTTAACAGATCTCAAGCTCCAAAGTTGCGCTTCAGCAAAGAGAGACGGGAAAGTGTTTACAAATATTTGGGCCGTGGTGTAGGTTTTGACGAAGCCAAATTGTCCTTAACAAACGGGCTTATTATTCAGCCCCTAAAGTCATGGACGATTCCTGTGCAATTCAAAAGGTCGACATCGTCGAATAGCTGGCCAACCGCGAGCGAGATGTTGAGTCGTAAAAGCGAAGGCACCTAAGCATCTTATGATGGTAAATAATTGGAGGTCAGGTGATCTGTTAATAGTAGACTTGTCAAAGAATCTTTGACTCGAAGTTTCAACCTGTAGCATCTTCACGCTTTATTCATCAGATGGCTTTGTTCCAGCGTCAGGTAATGTATAATATTCGTTTATTTTTCCAGTGAGGGTATAATTTTAGGGTACAAATCCTACGTCGAAAGTATAGTTATAAAGATAATTAGTGGACGCGGCCGCCAAAAATGACCATCCAAATGACGTTAAATTGCTAAGATGCCCTCTTATTTCCGGTAACTGACATGGAATAATAATAACTGACATTTTCAGTACCACTGATACCGACTGCCTTATCTGACAGCCTCGATCTTAGTTTAGGAATACGAACCCGGGAATTTTCTCCTATCTAAATCCTTAATGTGTCACAGACGGACGGACCAAGCGTGTAAGCAGCACTAGGCTATTATTATATAGTGGGATTCTTAGATTAACTTGACAAATTTTAAACCAACAGGCTTTGGAAAAAGATAATTTTGTCACATTCACAAATTCTACATATAGTTACAGTTTATTTATTGGAGATGACTTTCTGCTACCCATCAAATATATCTTCGTGAACCAATAAAATTTGGCTTTAAATGACATTATACCACTCTACAAAGCCCGTTTCGTCCTAAAAAAACTTTTTTAATGACATAATACCACGCTGCAAAGCCCGTTTCGTCATAAAAAAATACAGAGAAATTAAAAGAAAGTTTTGGAACTCGACAACCGCCTGCGAATGACCCCTGATGTCACGCTATGTCTCAGTGATTTGTCACGCTGTTCGAGAATCAGTCCCGATGATTTCTTATAAAAATTTACTCGCGGACCGTGTACGAGTCCTCAGCTTACAAAGCAGCAGTCTAAACTGCTTCTGTACGAAAACATTGTTTGAGATCTACATGTACAATATATACTCTCATGAACTTTATTTGCATGTTGAAATTCGTTTTCGAGAACATTTTTCGTGAAATTGTGTTTTCCACTATCGATCGATGGGATATTCAGCGTTGAACAAGAAAATCCAGTGAAATGATTGAAGAAGAAAAATTATTTTTAATCTTTCGTATTTTCCTTGTTTTAATGTTAGTCTAAAATATGATACAATATTTGTATTAAGGGTGAGGTGGTGAACAGATGAGTACTATACCACGTTAAAATAGACAAATGGAACGAAATAGCTTAAAATACTATGTTGAATTATTCCATGCACCAAATCGGGTAAATTTTAAATAAAATCTATTATCGATTAATATCAATACATTTCATTCCTAAGTATTCTTTCATTGATGTAATTCTTACTCAAAATTGAAATATGGGAATTTATTTAAAATATATAACACTTTCGCTACCAATGAATAATATACTTGTAAGCTATAGCTTTACTTCCCATGGTACCTTGACGCCCCCTTGTGAGCGACATGCTCTTCTTCAGAAGCTCCTTTGCCGTACCAGCTAAGGAAGAAATTGGGTCTGGTATGCGAATGCGTTGAGAGCTAGTGGTTCGATATCCAGTCCAGCTTTATATGATTCGGTTAGTGCGTTTTTTTTCGGACTTGCCTTAGCCAACGAAATTAGTTCCAAATTTTAAACAAGTGAAGATGGGGCCCCAGAATCACACGTTACCAAGCAACATATACGTATAGCGAAAATGAATTATGTATGCCACTGCCATCCTCAAACCTTCCTCTGTTAAGGAGAGTGAGTTATTTAAAATAATAAACAAAGGAATGCCTCTATTACTTGCTGAGATACACAGGTTTCAAACTCGCCAAACTATGAAGCGGTTTTCTGACGTTTTTAAAAAGCTGCACCTAATATCTACTTGGAATCACTGAATAAGATACTCCTCATACCCATTCAGTTCAGCGTGGTATACTGGCGAAAATCAACTATATGTTCCTATATAATAGCGAATTATACAGCAATTGATAATTGATATTTTTGAAACATTTTAACGGCCATAAATTCATCATTTCGGTATTCAATTTTTGTGACTGACATATGTGAAGGATGATTCAACAATTATACCTTTCGGTGGCTGACGGAAGGTGCTAGACAGAGCTAAACTTGGGCATAAAAAATAATCAGAAAATCTCTGAGTGTGCTTCTCGTTACGATAACGCGTACTTTCTTTGTTGGTGAACATGGTACTTTTTAATAATGACCGTGTACTTCTCACTTTTTAGAGGTAGGTAAGTTCACAACATATATAGCCTTACTGAAGACCTGCAACGTGAGGCGCGTGAAGTCGGTGCTGTCGAAATGAGAACATAGCTCGACTGACACAGAAACATCTTGATTGCAGCCCGCCTTAAGGGGACCGTCTGGGTAAAATTCTCGAATTTTGACATANAAATGTAGATTTTGGAAATCTACCCAGACGGTCCCCTTAATAGAGGTGCAGGTCTCTCATTGGCAGTGATCGAAGGCTGGTGCACCCACCGCCCTGCCCTGCTCCCATGGCAGTTGGACCTGTCCCTCAAGGGATGGAAGTTGGATCCATTCCCGCCATGGTGGGCATTTGATCCATTCCCGCCATGGTGGGCATTTGATGCATTCCCGCCATGGTGGGAATTGGATGCATTCCTGCTGTGGTGGGAATTGGATGCATTCCTGCTATGGCGGGAATTGGATGCATTCCTGCTATGTTGGGAATTCGATGCATTCCTGCTATGTTGGGCATTGGATGCATTCCTGCTATTGGGGGAATTCGATGCATTCCTGCTATGGGGGGAATTGGATACATTCCTGCTATGAGTGGTATATATATATATATATATATATATATATAAATATGGTATATTGATATGGTATGAATGTATATGCACACAAACGTTGCTATGCAGGATGACGTGTGAAAGGTGAGAACAAGTACACATTGTGTGCGGCATTCCCGTCCGTGATTCCCGTTTTTGATTCCCTTTCGTGGAAAAGTATTGTTGCGCGTACGAATAACTTCAAAGCAATTTTTAGTTTGAAGGACGTGCGTCAAATGTACCAATTCGATGGGTCAAATTAACAATAAAAGTCTTAGCTTCCCCTAACCAGTAAAATTTCTTATATGTTAGACACTTTTCTGAAATCAGATGTAACGGAAAGGGTCTGCAGAAATTCTCCTTCCTCTGGCGACGGAATATAGTTTCTAATTTTTAGGTGCTACCTAACTTCGCACCATTCAAAAATTACTGGGACTACATATTGTCCTTATCAGTTTATATAATTTTACAAATTTATATTTTTGCTCAGGTTTCGTGGGAAAATTGAGAATTTTCGTACAGGTTTCATCAGAAAATTGCAAATCGCCGAACACGAAGCGCATCTATTTGATAAACTGTAACAAACTTGGCGTCCACTTCGCACGACTCTCATTAATGGTGAGAGTTGCCGGGGCTGCTTGAGTGAGAGAAACCCTTGATTTCGTCGCAAGTTTACAGTGAAGGAAGTGTCCCCTGAGGCTGCCCCTACAGTGTCATCCTTCTCTCCTCGTTAAGTGAAAGTGGAATCTCAGCTGTGGGCTGACTCGGACCAGCCCGCAAAACGCATCTGACGACCGCCAGCGTTAAACGCATTCATGCATCTGAGGCGGTGCTGGCACCTACTTTATATCCTTTCATGCACGTCAGGCAAAGTTGATCAGCCCCACAATGCATCCTTCGGCTGTAAATTTCATCAATTTTCGTGAATCTTGACCACTTTGTGAGCTTTGCCTTGTACTATCCGTTACAAACAGCGAAGGTCAAGGTTTGACAAACCTTTTTCGAACATTTTACGTCGAAATGCTTTGTACAAAAACTGCGTTAATTAGCGATCTGAAAATTTGAATAAATGTGCCATTTGTAAGGGTGCGTCTTGGCCTAAGTTGGATCAAATCCCGATTGAGATACAACTCCTAATATGTATTACGAACTCCCTTGCAAAATCTTATTTCACCTGAAATTATTTCTGAAGACATTGTCAGCTATGTCTCCCCAAGAAACTGAATAATTATTTTTTGCCTTTAGCCTCTTCTCTACGGGTAATCCGGTCCCTATGTAAAACCTTACACGGCGCTTACGAGTATGAGTAGTAAAATGGTAAAAAGTTGACTACTTCCTACCCTATCGAAACTCTCTGCAGAATAGTGATATTAATGATGTTAAAAGAACTAATTTATTTTTTTACAACATGATTATACCAGTTCAGTTAATTTTCTTCATTCGCGGATGCGGTTTTTTTAATCAGATCTACGGCAGTGAAAAAATAACAATTTATTTTAATAAACTTTAGAGCATTGGAGCGCTTGTCGTGCGATCAACCAGAAAAATTACGTATGTGTGAGGAACGGTCAGTGGTATTGTCGTCAATTAGTAGAGATTACATTTATTTACAAACGCGTATGCATTATGAAAGAGTATTGCATCGAAGTTATGAACATTTTTTCCCCAGTGAACTTGAATCTGAACTCCTACGCAATACCACACGCCGTGCACAGAAGAGCTTGAGAAAGTCTACGAGCATCGTTAAGGACTCGTCACTAAATGCAGCCCCGCTCTCTCTCTCTCTAAATCTCATTTCTATGTCTGACTTCAACTCGCCCAATTTCAGTAACCCTTTCTCTTCTTCTTTTCTTCTCTGGCGTAAAAATAGTTCACTTTATCATCGTTGAAACGTGCGGTTGTACTTTTAGTGCTAAGAAAAGCGCATTCTTCGCATTTTCCTCCTACATTTTGCCTTGGACGAATAGCTTGAATGTCTTTTTCGATATTGAGCCGCATATTCAAAGTATTCTGAATGGACGCCTTCATCTCTAAAAGCCGAACCATACTCTTGTGAACTTTAACCAGACCTCTCCTAAAGTTGCTCATATTTCACTAGCACCCCATGCACGTGCGTCTTCAGTCGCGAGCCGCGGCATAAGGTGGGCACTCGTTGTTCTTTTAACGTAATTACGGACGGTGTTTTGGTGTTCTGAGAATGGCTTGAAGATACGATCTGAACTCGTGTTGTAGGGGTCACTCGGCACAGACGCGGACTGTTCGTTCCTGCAACAGACAAAAACTCTTCGGCCATCCATGTGGGCTGTTAGGGGAGGTGTCTCACAACCAACAAAAGCAGAATGCAGTTTGGGGAAGTTCTCCCTTTTTCCTTATACGTCAAACTCTTTATGGAAGTTTTGGCCATACCTTCTAGAACCTACGGTCCAGCCCTTTAGAAATGAAACATATACTCGTACAAAATGAAGAGAGGGCGAAAAACTTAGAGGATGACATGTTCAATGTTCGTTCATGAATTTTAATGTCATACAATGATATATAAAGCGAGATGAGCTGGTGAAAAAATCTTTATTCTTTCGTAGATCTCAAAATTATAGCAGTTAGCTCACATAAGAAACGCAACCAGTTGTCATTCAGTGGAATAAAGTACTTGACTTAACCTCTCATTGTTGTGTCGGGCGTAGCTGTAGTGCCGAAGCATATTGTGTTCAGGAGCTCCTATTCAGACCTGAATTTTAATGAGCAATTAATATAAAACAAAGCTGACGTGTTCTATTACTGTACTGCTGCTGTCTTTCCTTCATCTGAGCAGAAAGATTTAAGGGGATGCGCGGCATCAACAGAAGCGAGAGGCCGTGTACAAATTGATTTACTTTATTTACAAGGTCTATAGCCGTTCTTAAACTCTGAAATCGTTAAATTCAAATTTTCCATTTTATTTTAGAGTGAGAATTTATTGAAAAAATTTGGTTGCTGCAAGTTCGGAGATTACTATGAAAGACGGTCATTGTTATCTAAACTGTGCTGTATTTACTGTGCAGGCTTTTAAATAATCATTTTTCAAGTAAATAATAATTTAGATGGTCACGCTGCTACCATGATTCACGTTAAACTTGTTACTGAGTTCTTCTTTGTCCTAAAAAGATAAGGAAAGGAGCTGCAATGTGTAGTCTAAAAAAGTTTCATATTTTCATGCACAGTGTCAAGATACTGCGCGCGTACTGCAGGTCTCTGTATTAACAATGCATGATTTTTTCTTAAATTATCACCTTCATTTTTAATTTCGCTTGCAGCTGTGTAAGCAACAGGGAAAGCTACGGAACTATAAAATTTTCCGTAGCTTAGTCCTTGGCCTTTACGTATTTCCGACTGAATTTCTTCCATCGCTTTGCATATTTGTCGAACAGACTCCACTTGCTTCAGCGATGAACTTGTACTCGACTACGACTGGCTTGGACAATCGGCATGCGGAGTGCCTTCATCATTCTAATTCCATCGCCGACTAGCACGAATATCAGGCGCATATTTTCACGAGGCTTGATACTTGGCGCTTAAATTCGTCTCCTGGCTGTGAAGGTGGCATGGGTTTTAAATATAACCCCACATGTGAAGGTGTTGTGCAGCTAATGGTTCCGAAGCTGCGTGTTTGCCGTGGTCCTCGAGGCCGCTCTCCGATCTTATCTGTGGAGTGTGCGGAGCGCAAGCGACGGAACGAAGCGTTACTGAGTGATAGCAATCTTCAGCAATGAGCACTGTCCTGAACTTATGATTGTGGAATCAAACGACCCTTTGTCGTCGCAACGATTAAGGTTATCGTCTTCTGGTGTGTGCGGCCGCAGGTTTCATGATCAGCGACAATTACGGAGTGATGAAGCGCCGCCTAACCGTCCGCTGGTAACCGATCCGGCTTTTAGTGCCCATCGCCTCTACATAACTGATCCGCACGAACGTCGTTGCTCAGCTAAGGAAATTCTGGATTTTTGTAAAATTTGTGTTTTACTTCCTTCTTCCTCAGTCACTCCTCCTACGTGGAGGTTACTTACTTATGTTTTATGCATTTTACTTATGTTTTATGCTGGTAGATAAAAGCAGAATGCAAACGTGAGCGACGCTGCTAAGAAGAGAGTTAGTTTCTGAGCTTCTAAGGGCATTTTATTGTACAAGCGTAGTCTTCAGAGCACATAACAAAATAGTATGAGCTCTCCTGAGCGCTCTGAAGTGCTGTGTAAACTCGCGCATCTTCCTAAAGTACAGTGGCCAATATCTGTTGGACTCTTGCTATAGTAGTAATTACGATGAAAACTGTGGTATGGTTCTTAAAAAGCTTCACTGATTGTTGTTTTCAACGTTTCTCATATTATTGCATCGGAAGTTCATGAAACTCAGCATTTCCTTTCTTTCCTGGAATAATTTGTTTCAAATTTCTGATTTCATTGTTAAACATACTTTGAAGTTCACAAACCCGAGCTGCAATATGCTGAAGCCATCTGCCTTCACACCTGTTCTGTTGCAGGTAACGACTGATGAAATATTTGAGACTTCATGCATTCGGAGCTGTACGTACCTTGTGCACCCTCGGCTGGGAGTCCCTAGATGTAGCGTGCTGTCAGGCTGGATGTACTGAGTGTACATCAGCTGTGTGTGTGCTGTACATCAGATGTGTGTGTGCTGTACATCAGATGTGTGTGTGCTGTACATTAGGTGTGTGTGTGCTGTACATTAGGTGTGTGTGTGCTGTACATTAGATGTGCGTGTGCTGTACATTAGATGTGCGTGTGCCATACATCAGATGTGAGTGTGCTAAACTCGTACATCAGATGTATGTGTGGCAAGCATACATTGGATGTGTGCAGCAAGCTTATATCAGATGAATGTATACTAAACATACCTGCTCATCAGGTACGTGTAACCCGGTATACACGATGTTTGTGTACCAAATTTGCATCGGATGTGTTTGCAAACAATACGGGAAATCGCCAGCCTCGTATGCCAGGGTCTGTTAGGTCGCGTGTCAGGTCTGTCGGGTGAGCGTCAGAGCCGCGCCAGGGACGACTCTGAGGAGCCGCCTGGCATGGAGTGGCCCTCTCAGAGGGCAGCTGCAGCTCAGGTGGCAAGCTCGCTTGAAGTGCGCTTGAAATGTTTCCCTCTTGTGTGATTATTTGCGTATTATTCCGTGATGCCATGCTTCTTAATGAGGAGTGAAGTAACCGAAAGAAGGTTTTTTAGTATTGTAATGCTTGTATTGGAAATGAAAAAATATTGTTCCCAAATTATTTACAAATACGTCAGAAGTGTGGTCGTAATCGCTGCAAAGGATTTCTTCATTTATGTTTTAATAATTGTTCCTTGCATAGTGCAACCGTTTGATTGATGTCTCACTATTTCATTGGTTAAACATTTTTTAATTTGCGTACGGATTTACATTGGACCAAAAAGAAATGTGCCTCGTAGTTGCACAGCCTTCCGCCAGTTCTGCAGCAAATTTCAAGTACAAGACTCTGCTCTGAAAAGACAGAACTGTAAAAAATTAATTCTACAAGAAACCAACGTTCGCTTAATTGAAGAACTAAAACACATTTCAAGGCACGTGATTGTCTCTTCCGAAGGGGCCGTCGACACGAACAAGTTTCGCGAAGGGAACCGACTCTCCAAATAATCCACTGACTCGCCAATGTCAAATGTTCCACCGACTCGCCAAATGTTCCACCGACTCGCCAAATGTTCCACGGACACCCGCGTTGAGGGACGCAGTCTTGAGGGCTGTCGCGGTATTTCATGTTATGAGATCCCTACTTTTACCTATAAGATGTGCCTAACTATTGTTTAGTCTCTATAACACTACTCATATTCTCCTTGTACCATCACAAGTTGCCAGCTTGCACGGACTTCTGTTGAAAGAATCCAACAACGTTCAAGATCCTTCTGGATCCTCGGAAAAGAAGGTATTTCCTATTATTATGTATGTATACTGGAGCTATATATTTACGAGTTTAAATTAGCATTGAATTGTATATTATTCGCGTATACTAGAGCTATATTCGTACGTGTTTAAATTTATAGTACATTATTTAATATTCATGTACCCAGGAGCTACGTAGGTACGAGTTTAAATTTTTCCGTAGAAAGTTTAAATGAGAGCCTGCAGCTACGTGCGGTTACTCATGATGGCAAACTTTTCGGTACAATTTCCGGTGATTTCCACTTCGAATCATAAAATTAACAGGGATATACGGGATTTTAGATCACCCCGACGATTGTGTCTAATTTGTTAAAGAAATTAGATTCAGAAATTCAAAGCTATCTGGTTCGACCCTGTCGGCGAAAGGGGCTTGTAGAATAAAGAACTGTAATATTTTACTCGAGGCGGGCATTCGCTTCGAAGGTAGATATGTCATTTGAGATTACGGATTATTAGGAGCGATTTACAAAAGATTATTCGAGTGCTTTTTCCAGCCTTCTGATGTTATCATTTGAAAAACGTTGATATACGATTTGAACAATGACTGAATTATGCGAGGACCTTACACCAAACTGAAGCGTCGATTTCAGACAAAATTCAATTTACATGTTCCTTTGTTTACGTTTATTATTAGTAGAAGCAATAACAAATATTTCCCATCTCCGTAAAAATGTTTACACCACCCTAATGGCTTCATTACTCCCATCGTTCTCACCACGATTACTCCTCAGCTCGCGTGCTCGCCCTGTCATCACTTTCACTATAATTCCCTGCATCAATTCATGATAATTACCATCGTGGGATGCTAATGCGCCGGCCCCTGCCTCTTCATATTCAGGCTGTGGCCCAGTCAGCGTAGGCTAAGCAAACTCAGTTTAGTATTGATGAAACTGTGCTCTACAGCGTGCAATGTTCCACGAATTAGTAAAAAATATTCTTGATGGAATGAACAACTCGCAAGACAATCCAGAACTCGAAAACTCATTACGCCCTGGAAAATGATTCCTTCAATACGTTGAGGATTGCTTTCATTTCGCCTTCGATCACATTCTTCAGCACTGGGCCATACACATCACTTTGGACATACACATCACATTGGTTGTATACATCACTTTGGCCGTATAAATCACTTTGGTCATCTAGGTCACTTTGGTTATATACATCACTTTGATCATACAGATCACTTTGGTCATACAGATCACTTTGGTCATACAGATCACTTTGGTCGTATAGGTCACTTTGGTTATATACATCACTTTGGTGTGAAGGAACTACCACATGGTCGGTGTTCCTCATTGGTTTGAGAGGTCGCTTCATACCTCTCGCATGCATGTATGAATAAAACGCACAGATTAAATAAAATACGTTCGCTATTTTAATGTCACGCGAAATCAAATTTGCAAATTACACGGAAAACACAGACACAAGTTAATCACGGAACCCACTGATCAACTGGTAAGCACGATGGAACATAGAAACACCGCGCATCCCGTCAACGTTCGAATACGATCCTTCTCAAAGTGCACTCGTTGCCCTGCAATGTCCAAACTCGAGCCGACGCAATGTAGTCACGGCGATGCTTCTGAGGTGCAAGTCTGGCGGCTTCGCGGGTGCTCCTGGCGTTGCTGCTGCGCTGTTAAATGACGTCGGTCTGACGTCGAATTCGGCGTGCAATTCTAACGCAAACGAGAGTTCTTGTTATCCTCTCTCACGTTGAAGAGCATTCGACTTGGCCTCCTCGAGGTATTCCTCCGTTGATTTGAACGATGTTCCATGCTTCTCCAGTGTTAACGTTTATCGGGTCTTGATTACTGCTTCTTTCGAATTGTTGTGATGATTCGGAAGAGTTGCTTTTTGACAATCGAAGTTATTGTGATGCGTGGGTGGGTTGAGCGGCGCACAGCGTTGGAGCCCATAGGTATCACAGTTGTCTAAAAAAAACAAGCTAAAAAAAAGGAACCTTTCAACGTGCGGGCCGTACACCCGAGCATGCGCGCAGCCGACGCCCTCTACCCTCAGCGCTCCAAATTCAACTTCCCAATCTTCAGTCCCAAAACCTTTTACTTTGGAAAAGCCACGCCTATGTATCGGTTGGCTGCTATCCCATTCGCGAAATTGTCTACTTACTCTAAAATCTACTTCCGAGTCACGCCTGATTGAAAATCCTGATTTTGCAGACTTTTCGTGTCGCCGCACAAAATTGTGGGATGGTTTAAATTAATCTGAATTGAATAAATTTAAAAATATTCCTTAATATTAGACTGATCGATATAAAACTCGTGCATAACTGTTTAAAACTTTATTTGGAAGCAGCTTCCATGAATTGGTAATGACTGACACATTTTCAAGTTAATGGTTAAAGAAAAAACTATCTTGCCCAAAAGTTTGGCACTGGCTATAAATGATCTCTTCTCTTCTCCCTCTTATGATCACATTTCAGATGAATAAGAATCTTTAGCTTACCTCATAACTTAATCCAATCTAACAATAGGAAAATGTAATTACAAATATTATAATGGCTCTAGTGGACCCTCTTGCGAGACGAAACAAAATGTTCAGCACGGCGATGGATATCAAAAACGCTAAAGCAAAGCTCAGTTCTCTATAATAGAAACTAGACTAGCGTATTCAAGGACTGTAATCTATTGTCGGAATTTCATATTTGATTTCAAATTCCCAATTTCAATGCAGCGAATTCCGGTGCGGACGATCGAGCTCTGCAATCTGTCAGCCTGGAAAGGCTGCGGTGTGTCAGGCCCATTCCCTTGATCCTGACGCTTGTCCTCATTCATCAAGTGCTGCCTGGGCGACCCATGCGGGATCCCTCATAGTCGAGGGCCTCAATGCATCCGACGCTCGGCCCTAACAGCCTCAGCAAATTATTAAATCAATACTACCATTATTGTTTCATTTCATGATTCATAATGTAATTGTTTCCCAATTATTGTATACTACTCAGCCAAAATGTTTATCCCAGTCTGGTAGACTAGAAATAAAATTGAATTTTTTTTTTACCGGTCTCCTGGTAATAAATTTAAATAAACGAATGTAGGAACAATAGTTGCGCTCAGAGCAACAATAGTTGCGCTCAGAGTCAGTAGTGCACCTGTTCTCCACAACAAGTATCAATAATCTCGCTGAAAAAAACGAGAAAACAGACCTTTGTCTCTAACAAAAGACATTTTACAGGTTTGCAACGGGCTAGGAAATACGCTAGAGAAGTTTCTCCAATGATTGTCGTGCAACTTAGGACTGTGGAAAGAACAACTCATCAGTGGAAAAGGATGAACAGCAGACATTCAATGGTAATTGCGGCAGAGCTAAAATTATGAATACTCGCGACTGGTGTTTTCTGAAGCGATTAATGAAAGCAAACTGTCGAAAAGTTTTCAGCAGTTGACGAGCATGTTCAACGAAGGTCCTAAGAAGATTTTTGCCCTGCAACGAGAACTGAAGGAAATGGGTTTAAGGAGCTGCGCCGCCTCCAGGACATATTTGTTCAGTAAAGCTAATCGTACAAAATTGCTTTAATTTGTATAAGACCTCAAAGACTGGCCTATAGAGCAATGGAAGTACGTACTAGTGTCAGCTGAATCGAGGTTCACCTTTTTCCAGAGAGATGGCAGAGATGGGTGAGACGGGAAGCCAATGAAACTTTGGATCCTTCATGCATCGCTCTGACAGTACAGGCTCTCAAGGACAGTGAACTGATCGGTGGAGGGGTGTTTCTCACGGTCGGGATCAGGTTCGGCAATTTTCTGCAGCAACGAACTGAAATTTTATGATTATTTGAGCATCCTATGTGACTAAGTACACCCGGTCTATGGGTTTGTTTTTCTAGGGGGTTCAAGGATTATTCAGTGCGACAATACTCCCATCCACTTATCTCATGTAGAGCGGAATTAGTTCAGGGATCACAAGGGATCATATTTTCGTATGGAATGGCCTCCACAGTCTCCTGATATAAGCCCCGTTGAAAGATTGTGGGACCCACTGAAGAGGGAGCTGCAAGTCTCAACAGCTTTTCCTTCTTCGTTGGAAGTTTTTTCTCAACATTTGCTCATACTGTGGACACATATATTCGTATAAATTGTTCCATAACTTGTAGAATACATGTCTAACAGAATGAAAGTTACAATCAATATTACAGGTGGTTCAATAATCTATCAGGCATGATTGTTTTGTTAAATCCGTCTGTCTCCAGGGTGCGACAAACGTTTTGGCCGGGTTGTATACAAGATGTCATATTTTGCTCATTGATTTTAGGGCTTTTGTAGGAAGTAATATTATATCAATTAATTTGGTTTTAAATCGTGCTCTGACTGTGCCAGTGATTTTGCATATCGTAAGCCCAGCATTATCATAATTGATTTACTATTCTATTGAAGGTATTACGTTCTATTAATGCACCTAATTTTCAAATCAGAACTTACAAGTACTATTGAACATCCTGGGTTCGTATCTAAATGTTTTTGTAAGAGGTCCAGTTAGCCTGTCATTCCATATCACGCGTCACTTCTCGTGCTTAGGAGTGAATTTAGAATCACGATCCGAAGTTTAAACGCGACTTCCGTACGTAATATTTAGATTGTAATCGTGTACATCCCAATTGGAAGTTCTATCGAGACCTTAATGTTTTAATTTTAAGGCTGTAATTTTACTAACCGAAAAGCCAAAAGGTATATACTTTGTATGGGACCAACTTGGAATAAACTATTTTTCTTTCTTTTTTCTTTCTTTCTATCAAATCAAATCCTCATGTTCATCTTGTTTTGGAGATGATCGCAGCGTGGGAAATATCCTGTAGCGAGTAAAAATCGATGAAAAAAATTCTCGGGACTACAACTGTGTTTTCTGAAGTGCGATCTTTCCGATAGCATCTACAGTCATTATTGTTGCATTTTTGCGAAGACATCCGTGATCAATGGAAGGCTTTCTGTAGCAAGCGCATTGTAACTTTGATTTTAGGCCAGGAAACTTTGTGAGCAGCCTGACCAAGGGTAAAACTAAACTCGCTCTGAGTTTGGAGTCCTTCTTTTACTGCTGCGGGTGAGGCAGCTGTATGGAGGTTAAGACTGCTTTTATAACTGCGGCAGGAGGCGCTACGGCGGCGGCTGCAGCGCTTGGACTCAAAACAGAGACGGGAGCCGAGAAAACACGCATCCGTCTGTGTGTGTATGCAGCAAGATCCGTCCCACTCACACGACTCTGTCGCAACTTAAGGGGACAGTTTCGCTTTCTAAAAACAGGATACTCTCACGAATAGTTTAATTGATGTGCTCAATGTGGAGCTCATCACTGTTCTAGCTTTGCTCCACTGACGATATTCCTGAGCTAAAAATTTATTCATGTTAATCTTGGGAGGAAGTTCTTTGTGCTCGTAATTTTGGCTCGCCAATTTTCTGAGTCATATGTCAAATGCTGCAGTTTCGGCCATCATTGCTGTCGCATTCTTCTCTTCGTAACAGCGCATAATGAATGGGCCATGGCGCGCTGATCTTGACGCTCAGACGAATTCGGCTTTTTTTCCCGATGAACGCTCGTTCCACGCCAGTGGAAGTTTTCCTATTATGAGCACATTATCGGAGTCCTGAAGTATTTTCTACAACGATAACTAGAAATAAATCGAGCTGTGAGTGCTCCTGTGTGGTCTAGAATCAATTTGCCAGGCCATATCAGTCAATTTATGATTTTCAAACATTTTCTTTTATTTTGTCAGTTAACGCTCGATTGTTCGCATTTACTGTATGCTAACCTGGTATGTATTAACGGGGAACCAATGAATATAATTTCATAATTTCTTCGCCTCGCTAATTAATTCCTTACGTTCTCAGAGCGTTTAATATGAGTCGTGGCGTTAGATAAGGGAGGGAAATTCCGTGAACCTTGTCTAAATTCTGGTGAATTAATGATTCATGCTTAACTCGAGTTTGTGATTATGTTTATCTGAATAGTTTATGTTCAACCTCTTTCATCATTTTTTGTTGACGGAAAAGTTGATTGTGCATATTCCTACTACTCCATTGCAGAACTCGTGCAATTTAGTGAACTTAATTTATTTTGCCCTCAAAGCCTGAACGTTCGTGAATCAAATAGCCAATTTTCGTAAAAAAATTTGTTCAAGAGCAAACTTTTTTCTTGTGTCTCGACTTGAGACCAGTCAATAATATCGTTTCAGTGAACGTGGAACATATGGATACTTTCGTCATTTTTATTATCTTGAAAACTCATGTAATTTCTTGGGTATCAATTTATTTCGTGCTGGATGCTAAGCCCGCTATAAATCTGAGAAAATGTTCATCGTTCAAAATAGAATACATTAATTAAATTTTATTTAACTTACCTATTGGGACTGTTCACACACATCTAGAGTTCAACCGTGAGACGTATTGTGCATAAAATTTTGTTCAACAACTCCTCCGCTTACCTCTGCTCCATGCAGTATTTGAAATTATACCCTGTATTCTCTGATCGCTTTGCAGACGTTATGGTGGAACATTGCTCTGCCTGTCGATATATTCCTCTGCCAGCACCTACCTCCCACGACAACGCTAGCACGGAAAGTCCATAAGTGCAGCAGAAAAATTTAACCGCTAGGATTTCTTCTCTAAATCTGGGACCCCACAGGTGCTCGCCGCCTCTCAGCCAGCTCAGAATCTGCGTGATCTGCCGAAGGCGTGAAGTTCAATTTTCCATTATAACTTGACCGATAAAGGTCATCTATTGTAAGCTTAATGCAAACTTGGCTTTAAGTATTTGAGTTCTAACAGTACGAATTACCGTATTCTCCTTCATAAAGATTTTAATAGCGTCAATCAATGGTAGAAATTTTAAATCCGAGGTCGCTCAAAATGTAGATATTTTTCATTCATTTAACCCAGCGCCTTTATTTTATCCTACATTTAGATACATTTAGTATGCATACGCTTGCTAATGCTAGACGTAGCACGGCCTTGCTGGTGTCTGTGGCAGTTGTGACTCGAATGATGTGCTGAACGAAATGGTCGAGAGCCACATGCAGTTTCAGCGTTTTGATGATCTCAAAAGGTTTTGATGAACTGGAGTACAATTGAGAATTAAACTCGCACGCAGCAATTGCCATCTGCATTTCTTTATCTTTTGCTTGCCATAAAACATTCTCAGTTCTTTATTAAGATTCATTTCCTACCAGTTTAAGTTCAATTTCCAGAACTTATTCAAAAATCGGTGCGCATTGGAGCGAAAAGTTTCATGCTTTAATTAAATCGTTGACACAAGATCTTGCAATGAATAACAATATCACAAATTAATACACCAGGTTCATTTCGTACATACGATTATTCTCTAACACATTATTTTTAGCAGGAATTATTCTCGACTGGATACGAATACGGAATAAAACATGCGCAAATGACACTGGCCCTCAATGCTGGGAGGGAGAACTCACATTTCGTTCTCAAGCGAGACGTGCTAATGGAGTTGAAATTGGCTTCTACTTCAATGGGTTTCTGGAATACTTTTAATTGAGCCCAAGCTTATGCGAGTTCGATGCATAATTCAATGATGATAGTAAAAAAGAAGAACATTGGCTTTATCTTACATGTATGACTGTAGTGTTCATAAAATCAGGTTTGTTGGTTTTGAAGCTATTTTCAGGACTAGAGCTTAGCTTTTCAGAAAGTTTATTTCTTCAAATGTTTAATTTTTCAAAAAAAATGAATCCTTTCAGGGCTACTTTTGCACTGCTTCTACGTTGGTTTGAGTTAGAGACCCATCTTATCTAATGAGGAAACTTTACGTCCGTTTTTACAAAACTTAAGGATAATGTCGCATAATGCATATTTACATCACATTGGTTTTATTCATTAACGTTTTCATGCATTTTGAAGCGTGTCACGTCGAGTGAAACAAAATAAAACCATTTATTCTGCTCTCACTTTTGTTTACTTGAAAACTCTCTCAACTGGGTTAGCTGATGGCATCCTTTTCTTTTGCGAGCGTATTGTATTTGACCTTGTGTAGCATTTGTCTAGCACTTGTGAACATTGCTTTGATCTGCGACTCCTTTTGAATTGTAAATTCAAATTACGGAGGGACAGATATGCAAGTATATAAGTTCTCACTTCCTATTTGGGATAAACTCACACTTCCTAGACTGTACTACAAGCTACAGTAATTTTGCACACTTTAGAGAAATTCACCATATATCTGGCATGTCGCCAGAGTCCTTATGGCGACATTTACTATATCAAGACTCACGCTGAGGCAGAAGACCTCATAGGATATAGCCTGCTGACCGGGACTGCTTGTATCACGGCTGCTCACTTTACCCCTCCGTCAAGCTGGCCACGGGTGCCCTCAACGAGGACTCCGTACTATGTACACCAGCACTGCCCACTTCGGTGAACTCCAACCTCTACATGTATTAAGCCTGGCGCCGGTGCCGTTGGCTAGAACAGTTTGCTTCAGCAGGATTGCACGCTTCCATACAGCATTTCCTCTATCTAGCATGTAACCGGTGACGTCAACTAGCACAGTTTGCTACAGCAGTTTGCGACAGCAGTTTGCTACAGCAGTTTGCGACAGCAGTTTGCTACAGCAGTTTGCCACAGCAGTTTGCCACAGCAGTTTGCTACAGCAGTATGCCACAGCAGTATGCCACAGCAGTATGCCACAGCAGTATGCCATAGCAGTATGCCACAGCAGTATGCCATAGCAGTATGCCACAGCAGTATGCCTCAGCAGCACAGCTCGCCTCAGCACAACACTTCCTCCACATGCAGCACGTCGCTGCGTCCGGACCGGCGGCTCTGGCCAGGACCGCAGCTCGCATGACAGGCCGTGATTGCGCCTATGGACCAGCTTTTGTGGTCTGCTCTGGAAGGCCTTTGTGTGGGCCTTTACCGCGCCACTGCGCAGCGATACAAGAAAATCTCGACACAGCTGCCTTTTCAGCTGCTACTCAAGTCGCCGCTACTCGTGTCTATGTAGTTTTTCCGTCCTCACAATATCTATTTTGAAACTTTGCGCTGAGCTCATGCTCCTGAATGTGACGAATGTATATAATATACATGTATAGGAAGAAAAATGCAGCTAGAATACTTCAAGCGAGAGTCCGTGTTTGAAATCATGGGAAATATTTTCTGCACCAGCTTTTTTACATGAGGAGTTTTGCCGTGAGTCGTACGTATATGAAATAGTAGCACCCGGCTTAAAATTGAATTCTTTCGTTGTTAATGATCACTCTGAATCGTTACTGCCTTGTCATTTGCCGAACACTTGTAGTCTCAATAAGCTCCCAAATAATTTTTTTCAATTACATGAAATTTTAGTTCATTTCTATTCTGTTCTTCCTGGCCCACTTCCTTTTCTGTACCCTGACTGCATCTCACGATCCCTCTCGACGGGGCCCAACTGAAGCAACAGCTCAGACAGCGAGTCAATATTTGAGTTGAGCGGGGAAGGCTGTCGATGGGATGCCCTGGTTTGTCGTCGCCCCAATTGGACATCGATAATCGCTTAACGTTTCCCAAGCGAACGCCCCTCAGCTCCCCGCGGCCTCTAAACACGCCAGTAATTGACGCCGCCTCACCGCGCTGAGACTCGACACCTGGTGGTCTCTTTCCGTCCCATTCCCAGATTTCGTCAAAGCGCTCCGTTGTAGCGGAAAGTGTCCATGTCACGGCGGATGCTGCCTTGTTTAAAATCATTAATGCTCGTTGTGTGCTTTTGTGAATCACAGTTTCTGGGTGCATTTGGTGGCACTGCTGCTGCTCAGAATGAATCATCAGTCAAAGTCTTGGACAATGCGTAGCATTTCCTAACTAGTGTACCTGAGCCTTTATAAAGGATGGAAAATCCAATTATAGCAACGTTGATGTAATTTGAGATACAATTACTCTGCTATCCGCTCTGATGTACAAAATTGAACCCTTCCCTCTATAACCCTCAATATAATGGTTTAGGTACAATCTTACTGATGAGAATACTTCAGATTTCTTGTATCAATGGCGAATTGTCTTCATCGTGATGTGATACAAATAATCATTTTAGTGATGTAGAGAACGTATAAAATAGTTTTATTTTGTAAGATATGCTTTATACACAAGTCGATACTGAACACTGCAACAAACCATTTTCTTTTATTTTCCAGAGCGTGACAACACTCACCATTCAGAAGTTATCTATATATTAATACGCTTGTAACTATCTGTGTCAAACTTTGCAGTACATGCAGAACATCGCAGTATATGAATAACTGTATCTATGATACGCGCACCAGCTACAGCACTGGCGTGCATAAAAGAAAGCATTGTAACTGAAATTTCTCTAAAAAACAGTTGAACCGTTTTGCCCTCCCAAAGCAATGGAAGAGAGAAGAGGATTGCAAAGAGAAGCAGCAAGAGAGCGACAGAGACGTTTAAGGATTTAAATAAGAGAAAAATCCGGGTCCGTATTCCCAAACTAATGGCAAGACGGTCAGATAAGGCAGTCGGTATCAGTGATACTGAAAATAACCATGTCAAGAGTTACCGGTAATTCAAGGGCATCTTAAGAATTGAACATGTTTTGTCCCGCCATTTTTGGCGGGGTTTGTCTGCTAGTTAACTATTATTACCACGTGAATAATCGAAAAAACTATTACATTTTAATTCCTGCAAGTTTACGTATCCATTCTACAAAGCGTACGCATTTCAAATTTAAAGTAGACGCGTTGACTACGTGGCGCGCTGCGGGAAGCGCTGAATAGAGGGAACTTGAGTGGTGCTCAGCGTGTTAGCGAATTGCATTGAATTACTCCATGTGTAATTATTGAATGTGGCTACAACCGGAGGTACCCATAACACATATACATAAGTTACAGCATTCTGCTGTGGAATTCGAAATAAAATTTT
Organism: Orchestia grillus; assembly: GCA_014899125.1. Lineage (NCBI taxonomy): Eukaryota > Metazoa > Arthropoda > Malacostraca > Amphipoda > Talitridae > Orchestia > Orchestia grillus. The sequence continues at coordinate 29,035 of VOMN01021490.1, forward strand.
CTCCAAAGTGATTCCCGGACGTCCGCTTTTCGAAAGTATGCGATATATAAAAAATTCAAAAGTCTATATCTAACTCTAGAATGTCGATAATTCTTCTAATTTTAAGCCACCGAATTAAATCAAAGTGATGGATCATGAATGTAATATACTAACGGGTGCATGCATTAAACTAGACGATTGGAGCTAAAATCGGCGTAACATCAGGCATATTTCCGATATTCTTGTGTGAGGTACACAGTTTTGTGATACACCATTAGAGTACACGGAGCGTATTAGTGTACGAGGCGATTAGAGCCTTTTTAATTTTTGCTCGATTTTCTTAATAACGCATTCAGCGTTAGATACGTAAAGCTACTGAAACTATGTTACCCCTCTGTAATGCATTCGGTATTAGATATGCAAGGTTACAGAAAATTAGCACCGTTACTAAAACGCGTTCGGTATTGGATGTTTCAACACCACTAAGAATACCAGCGTTCGACAGGACTTCTAGACCGTAAAGAAAAAAGAGGCCTTCAATGTCTTATCTCTTAGCGATCTCTTTCCTGTGTTTGGATGGAGCTTTAAGTCCATCATTATATTAACGACTGTGTTGTTTTTGGGCCTTGCCATTGACCAGTGAAAAAAATAAAAGCTGCTAGGGAACTGATTGCATGATGTAGTGCGATGTGCTACCGATAAATCAATGTTTTTCGGTGATGAGTAATTTTCACCTTGCAGTAGTTGATTTTTAGGAGTCGGACATTTGTATGCGTTTGCATTTTGCATTGCATACTATGAACTAATATTTACGAAAAACTTGTCATCAACATGCTATTTTTCAAATTTATGCACGTTCATGCGGGTGTCAAATGAACTGCCATTCTGATGACATCGGTGTGTTTCTAGCGTCAATGTGAGCCTCGAATTAAAAGAGGAAATTTCAGTAAGAGGATCAGGCAAGGGAGAGGTTCAGCCTCTCAAGGGAGAGTCTGAAAATAAGCGCAACGAAATAGTTATTTCATTTACGTTTCAAGTTTGACTCCAGTTTTGTGTTATCTTTAGACCATTTCAAATTTTCCGTCAGGCATGATTTTGAGGTGATGTTTAGTGAACTAGAATTCTCTCCGTGACGCGGGTTGAAACGTACCTAAACTCCGAGTACTTCTATAACGTCTCTATAATAATTTTTTCGACTGCAGACACTTTTTACAGAATGGTATTGGAGACCGAATTAGGTACTCGAGAATACATATATGACCATAATTTTAAGAGAGTAATATTTAATTCAAATATTAGCTTGAATAGTATTCAACGAAGATGTACGTGACTGTTGTTTCAGTCATAGGATGGGATATAGGCAGTAGGGTTAGGCTATTAGGTTTGTCTATCCTATGCTAAGGGGACTGGCGATCGCAGGGGAACATTGTTAGGTTACCTCGGCTATAGATGGGCCACCAGGACTTCTATACTTCGTGCCCTCTTTGCTTCTTTCAATTATCATACCTTCTTCGCGTCTTTCAATTATCATACCTTCTTCGCTTCTTTCAATTATCATACCTTCTTCGCTATCTCTCATTCGTCTTTTCGTCCTCTTCCTCCTTAACTTGCTGTCCTATGCGCTGGGGATCGTGAGTGGGAGCACACCTGTGCATAGATTCCACGTTTTCTAAGCCCCTAACTAAATGGTCCCTTCTTTTCACTCTCTTGAGGTCGCCTCTGATGTGGCTAGGGAGGTTTAAACTAAATAATAATAATGATAATAATAATAATGATAATTCAGCCATCCCAACTAGTTCAACATATCAGGGCTACGTCTCTTTCTATCGGCGCGTCATCACACGTGCATTCATTCAATTCTTCACGGAATGAAAGCAAGCATGTCACTCACGTCTTTTAATAAGGAATTAGCTAAATAGTGACAGTCTAGAGCCGTCAATCAGCAGAAGCTGTTAGGCGTCGGCTCTACTTTGATTTATGGTCCTCATTGCTCAGAGCTATTTCCGTGGGAGCTCTGCTACAGCAGTGACGTGGCAGGTGTCGAGGGTGCCTGAGTGCAGGCTTGGGTCTGGTCCTACACTGAGACTTGCGTTCGAGTGTGGAAAGGTGAATGCGTGGGATAAAATCACCTACATGCAATTTCTTATTCTTCTCTCAGCGCGAGTTTTGTTTGAGTGCTGACAGGCGATAAAAAATTCGCAAGCTGAAATGCAATATTATTTCATTTTCACTCGCAAAAGACATGCAAACTTATTTCAGACCCGAAGACCCGAGCCTTGTGCAAAAAATATCCGGTCTACTGAGTGAATCACCGTTATCTATAAAGGTAAATTAAGCAAATATTTAAAAGTGAGAAATCTAGTTCATCACTATTGTTGCTCATTTTTAAGTAGAAGCTTGTAGGTAAAAACTGCATTCCATTCCCTCGCCTTCTTCTAACTTCAAATTAATGGAATCAGATATAATGGACGTTGTACTCACCCCACACAACCGCATGCCTACGAAACGAGTACACGGAACTAAACCTTCATCTTTCTTGGGCGCTCCTGGCGCGTCTTGGGCGCACACCCTGAAATGCCGCCGCCTGCGGTCGGACGCTACGAATAAAAACCCGTTCAAATTACGAGCGCCTCCAGATCCGCGGGAAGTATTGGCTCCCCAACGACCGTGCCCCGCTCGTCAAACGGCCTCCTCGCTACGTGATGAAGCCATTAAGGCCCGGCCGGCCTGCTACCCGCAGCCCCAGCTCAAGCAATCCTGCATTCCTAGTCCATGTGAGCAGGCAAGTCGGATTTCCACAATTTTAAATGAAACGAATTTTCGCTTCATGAAACACCAAGCCCAGCTGAGTGAGCTCCTGTGCGTGTTGTTTACTGAACCAAAGAGAGCTGCCGCTCTGGAAATTTTGCATTGACTGAGCAACAATGGTGCTGAAATGGATAAATATTATGCTTGTGCAACGCAGGATATATCTTAGAGATTGTAGGATTACCGAATGTGCGATCACACTACCTATAGTTAGTTGAAATTAAAGCGCTTGCTATTTTCCTCTACAACTCCCGGTAGTATAGAAATACTTTGTCCTATTTCATGTATCTGATCTAACCTTCTTTAGCTCTTACGCTCAGCAAAGCACGATTTTTCGGTACGCGGAACCATCTACACTTCACTTTAGGTGTATTGATATTCTTACAAACTTTCCAGTCATCTCAGGACTAGACTAACTCCCAACAATCAGTCAATTTCAGAGGCAAATACGTAGTTGACGAATTTACGCAACAGAAGTTGATCTCCCGAATTAACGCCGAGTTCTACTCTGTATTATGGAGCTTTAGTAATACCAGTGTATACAGTGTCATGTACGAGTACAATATTTTATCCTAGAAATGAATTAATTTTCGGAACTTTCTGAAATTGGTTTTCGAGACTACTCACAGACTTATATGAAAGTTTTCTTTCATTTCAATTCTTTCACTCCAGTAAAAAAAATTAATTTTTTCACATCGAGGCGTTGTACGAGAAGTTTCCCGGGGTGCAAGCGATGACGTTGATTCTATGGCTAAAGGTGCCTCGAGCCTTCGCTTAATGTAAGGCGTTGAATACTGTACGATTAAATAGCCTATTGAACATAGTAAATCTAATTTTCAGGTCCTTACGTTAATGATGTTCGCTATTAAACTGGAAAACAGGTTGTAAAGTATTTCATAAAAATATAGATGCACGATTAAATTGCCGTTGCACATTTTTTGCGATACTCTGTATCGTTCCTTAATTTGTATTTCCCGAAATATTCCTAATTACGCTTGGTTTCAGCCCAAATATTTCACTCTAAATTGGACCTGATAATTTGTCTCAATTTTTTTGCAGTGTATTCTTGTGCCTTCATTAATTATGTTTTTCCTGCTTCCTTAACACCACTCTGCTAGCGTTTTACATGCTCATATTTTCTTATTTGTCTCTAATCTTTGGAAAGCATGAGATAAAGTGAGCCTAATGTCGCTTTCCTCAAGTTCCAAGTCCCAATTTCTGGGCCACTTTTCATCTTAATATTGCTGGATAGCTTTGTGCTGTCGTATAAACTGCATAATTAACTGTCATTGCCGATGAAACTGAAAAACCTTTCATTATTTTAACCACTCTTTTTCTAACTGAAAAACAGCCAAATCTTACTTCTTATTCTCATTGAAAATTGTACCGATTATTCACTATGAATATTTTTGTCTTTACTAAAATGTCCTGCTTAAGATTGACTCACATTCTGATCATTTCGGTTGACCATCAATACGTGGTATGCCAATGCAATGTATACGCAAATATGACAAGCGCATACACATGTCACATGATGTGCACGCACACCTGACAAGCGCATACACGCGTCATGTAATGTGCACGCACACCCGACAAGCGCATACACGCGTCATGTAATGTGCACGCACACTTGACAAGCGCATACACGCGTCATGTAATGTGCACGCACACTTGACAAGCGCATACACGCGTCATGCAATGTGCACGCACACTTGACAAGCGCATACACGCGTCATGCAATGTGCACGCACACTTGACAAGCGCATACACATGCCAAGAAGAGCGACGTGTACGCCGAAGCCTTAACAAGAAATGACATTTCTTCAGCGTTTGGCAGTAGTGAAGAGCTCTTCAAAGTCACGAGTACAAGTCACTGTTCATGTTCCCCCGCTTTTTTCTTTCGGCCCTCACTGCAAGCTGCTAAACCTCTGAAAAAAACGAGACGAGGACTGAATGATTCCTTTCTATAGCGTCTGTCTGTTACTGACGGCCTGTGACAGCTCGATTGTTTGATTGGATAATCTATTTTGGGTCCTTTGATGAAGGATAAGAGTAATTATAAGAAGCTCGTGAAAACGCTTCCCTTGACTACTTGAAATAGAAATTAGCATCAGTTTTGAATAGGACTTTCATGGGGACGAGCTGCATGCGAAAAACTCATCAGACTAAATTGTTTTTTCCTTGTTTGTCTGATCAGCGAATGCTCGCTTCGTTGACACTCTCGTATGATCCTACCGTTCTGTGTTACTCGGAAAATTTCCAGAGCACGTACGTATCAGCACTCATAAATGTATGTGGAACGACACTTGAATGTTAGTTTAAAAGGGTATGGTTGTTACACTTCACAATAAGGGATTATAGAATATGGACTATTACTAGCAGGGCTGTAAGGAGTCAAACTTCCGTAGCCCAAGCTGGTACTAATCTTGCCATGGAGTTTCTCACTTTAACTTTGGCCAAGCGGCGGTGGAAGCACTCTGCACGTAATTGAGGCACACGGCCCTAGTGCTGCAGGCACCTCATCTAACCGCCCAATGGCCTCAAGATTTTCTCCAAATTTTCGAGCCTCGATCAACTGTAACACCAACGACCGAGTTCGTGCCGAGTCTTTTTCTTCGCGAACTACCGGAACGCCGGCCGACGTTCCGAGAAAATGTTGTTTCCGCCTTATATTTGGTAGAGACCATGAACTTTCTCAGAAATTCAAGCCAAGAATTTTGGCTCAGGCTGGAAAAAACAAATAACTGATATTGGTTAACATTTCGGCTTTGAATCTCGCAAGTGTTGACACCGTATCATTGATTCATGGACTCAGGCTTCTGTATACATAGGTCAAAATGTTCGGCCATTTACTCAAGACTTAATTTACATTTTATTTAAAATTTTGAATCATTTCTTTTTGACTACAAACGACATTTTTCCGCGCATAGCACGCTGGGCACGGGTAATGTTAGCCAAGTGAACCAGACTACGCGAAGGCCTGATGAACATAAAGTATTTTTAAAATCATAATTCTGCTCTCAGGTTAGTGTGAATGAAGGCTTATCGACTTGGGATTATCATTTACAGTCATAAATATGCACGTAAGGATATGACATCACGTATCATTCAATTTAAGAAAATTGGCCTGGCAGATTGTGAGGAATAGTGCAGCTCCAGACCTTAGGAGTACATTCCCACATTCTCAGTAGCTCTTAAATCTTTCAATTCACCTTCTTCGGTCGGTTGTCCACGTTTTCGTGAAAGCCAGTTGTGATGACTGATCAACAAATGTCAGGTGAGACTTGAATTGCAACGCTTATCATGAGTGCTACATCCACGAGAGAAACTTATTTTAGCTACTAACGTTCAAATCACTTGCGACTCAAATGCACCGATGTAAAAATTTCGAACTTCTAGCTTCCATGTAAGCTCTTTGGTTCAATTGCAGTCTGTAATTCGCTCGAATGCTGAAGTTAATAAACTGGATTCATAGATAAGAAGTTTCCTTTAAACACAGAAGGCCTTTCAGAAAAATGGGCGCCGGACCCATTTTTTAATACCTGTTTTATTTTTACTTTGAATAACTCGAATTTTCGTCGTATACGTAGACCCGTAAGTGTTTTTTTACAGTAATACACTATTAACGGCCCCATGAACGCACTGTTTTTGGGCACCATGGCGTACTGGTTAGCGTGATGGCCTCGCAGCCGGGACGTTCAGAGTTCGATCCTGGCTAAGGCAAGGCATTTCACGTAACCAGGGAGTACTTTCCTTGCAAAAGGAAGCTTGAACCATACATTCCTTGCATCCCTCACCACGCCAGTAGTTGTAAGGCATTGAAAACCCAATGGCAAACGTGTTGAAGTTATTAAAAGTTCTTTATAAAGATTCTTTTGACGCGACTAACACGATGTTTTGGCATTGCATAGGTGTATCACTACCATTCTAATATGATCCTTAATTATTTTCAGTTGACTAATCTCCCTTTATTTCAGGTATCATGCTGGATTAATCAATAATTTAGCAGTTCGACCTTGAGCATGCACGGCCTTGCGGTTGCCTGCGCGCTCGTGGCGAACTCTCAAACCTTTTGAATACAAAAAACAAGGACCTCAGTACGCCGACCGCAGCATGGCACAGCTCTGGAACTCTTGCGGTGCATGGGTTCATTCAAAAGCTAAGCCTTTTTGCGTCAGGCATTTATTAAACTGTCAAGCTTTTGTGATCCCTAAATGATGAGTGTAAGTAATAGTCCTGTTTTCTCGACCACCTCTCTCTCAATGGAGCTTGATTGTCAATAGAAGTCTGAGCTTTTACGTGGCAAACATTACACGAGTCGCTGTCATTTACGAAAACCTCTTTTTATTTTATTCTTTGTTGTATTTATTACCGAGCATCTATTATGATGATATATGATGGGTTACTTTCCTCGCCTCCAGAGAAAGCCGAGCTAATTCATTTAATAATGCTTCAAGCAGTTTTTTGCCGCTTAAATTGAGCAAATAATCTCGGTAATATTGTGCTTATGCGCATGCATTCTTTGAAAAACACTTTTGAAAAAGTAGGATTATGTTAATCATTGGTTAGCAAATTTTTTAGCAGTCTTTATTTCATGACAACATACATACATTAAAATGAATACAGACATATTAATTGCGCATGTATTTCCACAAAAATAAAGTCGTTTCCTAGAACAGTCTGTGAAAATTTTCTTCATCAGGTTTTGTCTTTATTTTAGCAGTATTGGAAATAGTGCACCATGTTTCTGGAGCTCTTTCCTACATGAATATTAGTTTCAAATTTTCAAGATATCAGATTTAATAAAAACAATTTCTTTATTGGTCAGTAATTACATGAGCTTATACTGATAACAGGGTGTTCGTAGAATAACACTCACAGCGGTAGCCCAGCTCTCACTGTAACATCTGTGGCGATTTCACTCGAGAGCCTTGCAGTGACGTTCCATTCAAACTAACTCACGTGTATGAAATTCAGCAACTCGGTCCCTAGCTTGTGCTCCTGAGCCGTACACAACCCCCTTCCATAGAGACGCACCCAACTCACATAATTGTACATAAATATACATTTAGCAGCCTTGAGAGAGGACAACTGCAGCTTTCTCTTTCAATTGCTGGCTTTTTGTTTGGCATAATAAGTGGAATTTCTCGCTGCCATAAGTTGCGCGCTATCGTCCGAACAGAGCGCTTTTGGTCAAGGGACGGCCATTGTCTAGCGCGGCAGGCGATTTATGACGTGCTATCAAGCGCTCATCTTCGTGCGCTGCCTCTTCGCACCCCACCGCAATGTGAAAACACTCCAATGAACATCTGATCCGTGACCATGTTTTTGCTGATTTGCTCGCTGATATTCACAGGGTAAATGACAATAAAAATGAAACTGGACTGAAAAATTATGTTTATAAGCCCATGCCAGCCGACTGCTTCAAATGAAATTCTTATCTCGGAATTTAGTTGCTTCACTTCAGCTTCTGCTGGGAATCGTAAACTTTGCTGATTTGTCACCGTAAACTTAGTCTGCCTATATATTCTTGCGCTCCAACTACTAAGAATAAAAATTCAGTCTGAAACGTGATATTTTGCAGTACTTAAGAGAATACTCAGGCGTTTCTAACCTGCATAAGTGAGAAGAGTAACTTGTTTGTGAAAGAAATACATAATCCCAAAACCACAACAGACTGACGAGGCGAACAGTTTCGATTTAAAAGTATTTGGGGGTGAACAAAAAATTGTCTGGAAATTTGATTCAGCAAATACTGAGCCATACGAATCAAACTTCTCACAAAATAACTCTTCTTGTAAGACGCGTGCACGGGCAGACTTCCCAGAAGGGCATTGTAAGACGTGCTAATTGATGAACCCTGCAGACCTAGTAATTAAAAGCTTCACACTCTACAAACTCACCTCGAATGACGCGCTTGCATGGAGAGACTCAAGGGATAAAATGCCTTCCTGTTGATTACTTTACCTGCGCAGCAGGAGGACACGTATCTGCATGCTCCGTGAGTCTCAATTATATTACCCCAAATACTCGCCAAGAAGCTTAATTCACAGTGCACGTTAAGATTTTTCTCTGTAAGCTTCACGGTGAATTTCTCACCCACCTCGTGTGCAAATGCTCGAACGTCTTTTACTTTAATACTTTTGACGGACCTCAAGCGGTTCAGCCAAATGAATGGTAGGAATGAATGGTGGCCGTTCTGTAGAGTTTTTAGAGTGCGTTTGTTTGCAGCTAAAGAGAATATTACAACATTAATGAAATGATAACGTAACGATGCGTTGCGCATGTGTGCTAATAAACTTTTATTATCATACTTGTTGAAAGAAACTCTTCCTTTTTAAATCTACGATTATGAGTTTAAGGTAAACGAATGTACGTACACTTTAATTCTTTCAAAGAGCATGTGCTCTTCTTTGCTTTTTTAAGTGAATGTTTACATTTATTATATTTATTATGATACATAGAAAGTTTAGTGATCACCTTATGAGATTTCAATTCCCATAAACCTGAATGTTCTCTCTTCTTGTAATTCACAGTATTCGAGTTTTTCATTTTTCAGAAGCATAAGCTTGTTCAGAGCTCGTGTTCATATGCGAAAAATGTCTGTAAGAAACTTCTGCACTCCCAATAATTTCCAGATAACCCCTTACAGTGCTCAAAGTTGCAGAAAATCTTGGTAAAGAAATAAAGTTAAAGGAAAATTTGGAGCCCAAGATCGACAGATTGCATGGTAGTAAATTTGTGCGAGTAAAGTTCACGGCAGTTACATGGGTAAGCGGATTTAAACGCTCCCTAATAATATTTGTTGCAGTTTTAACATGGCCACAAAATGCTGTAAATTTTCATGTTGCTTTCTACTCGTTGCTGGGTTGTAATTGGTGAGATTCTCAGATTGAGAAGTGCGTTATTCTGATGTGAAGCGATGCGGGTACGTAGGCGGCAATCATGTCAAAGTCTTAAAAAATATGTATTTCATGTTGAATTCACAAATATTACCCGACATTTATTTGACCACTGTCAACAGGTTTAGGAAAAAGCTAGACGTGTTGTTAAAATTTACACCTATTTATCGTTGAGATAGTTTTTAGATTTGGTTTCAATGAAAATGAAAATTAGCCATACTTGAAGACACGGATAATCTGAATGAGAAACGCTTTCATATTGTTTTTGAAAGTTGCGCACAAACTTTATTTCATCCCAGTATGTTTTGGTCTGGAAATGCTTGGAAAAACTGGAGAGAAGGACAAGCTCTTTAGTGTTGGTGACTCCGTGGAACAAGTGATTGTGTACTTACTGTAGTCAGGAGATCCTGAGTTCGGTACTCTGGATGGAGTGATTCGCTTGGGAAAGGAAGATATGCCTAAAACAACCATATGCCTAAAATAGCGACACGCCAGTTTGGCGAGGGACATTCAGCTCGAACTAAGGATTCCCAATTTTTCGAAGTATTTCCAAGGCAAATTTTACACTGTAAGCTTCCATTATTCAGAGCCGATGTGGAGTCGTCGTAGCGTTCGGCGAGCCCGCCGTCGGCAAGTATATCCGCACCCTCGCCTGCTTGTGCCCCCGGCCATGCTTGGTGCGCTGGTGACCGGAGCCTTCTGATATTCGACGCACAGTGCCTACTTTTTTTAATTTTCGGTTGAAGACGTTCGATTTTTCCGGTGATTATTTTATGTTGGAATTTCTGTGAGGTGTTCGTGTGTTATTCAGCCGTATGTTCACAGAATACCGTATTTCTGAGACTTCAACTGTTACCGGTAACTCTATGCATCCATTTTGAGATGCAGTTGGTTTTGAGCCTCTGGAGCGAACATGTGTGAAAAATATTCTACAGGAAGCAATCATGCTTGCCTCTCTGAAACACGGCTGAATCTTTAGAGGGCTCCTTCTTAATACTACCAGTTTCATCACCATAATAAATGGTTTGGTAAAGTACCATTACTTGTCCTGCGAGCGTTACTGCACGAGCGTGACGACCAGCGTTTCTCACCGCCTCTACCCTTCCGTAGCCCTTGCGTAGCCCTTGCGTAACCCTTGCGCAGCCCTTGCGTAGCCCTTGCGTAGCCCTTGCGTGGCCCTTGCGTGGCCCTTGCGTGGCCCTTGCGTGGC
>VOMN01021496.1:0-15375 GCA_014899125.1 Orchestia grillus
AACCGGGCAGAGCCGAAGAATGAGACCTTGAAGAAACATCTGTGATATTAGCAACTTAAACTTGTATTCTCTCAAATGTCACAGAAGAATTTGTTAAAATGGATCATAGAGAATTTCAACACTGGATAGTAAAAGTATCTTGCAGGAGAAAACCAGTGAAAAAATTCATGAAAGAATTACCAAAAATATACAATCCTATGAAGAAGAAACAAAAACGTGAATAGATCAAAATAATTATAAATGATACAATGTAGAGCAATAATTTGGAGAATGAATTAAAATGACTACCCTGAACAGGTTTTAACGGTGTACAGGACTATTACCTTATCCACTTTGAGCATCTAACACGACCAACCCACGCTTCCGCAGATGCTCTAGTCTAGAATATTCAACCTTTCCAGGAGCGAAATTAAATCCCCTATTTCCCCTTTAAAGATCGATACAACAGAAGACATTGCCATGACTTAAATATACACCAGAAGTCTTGAAGGTTAAACTGCATCGCAGATACCAGAGGAGTTAGGGGCAGCGGTGAGAATATCGAGGAGGTTGTCGGAGGCGAGCAGGTGGCGCGCCTCGTCCGTGCAGAGGACGCTCTCCAGCTGGTGCAGCGACTCAGCGTCCAGCGCCAGCTCTGAATAGCTGCTACCGCTCGCCTCGCCTGCAACACCACCAGCAGCTATAACCTCTTGACGCTATTTGTACTACTTCACTCTCTTCACCCCAACCCGACGTGCTCGGATGTACAATTCTACGCGTTCTGAACTCTACAATTAAACAAGCTTCGAACTACAACACGCTACAAACTACGACTTTCTCCCGGCCACAACACTCCCCTGACAGCCAGCTTTGTTACGCGATGGTGATAGCAGCGCTTCAGTAACTCAGACTATCTCGCACCGAAAGAGCGAGGACCGTTTAGTGTGAACTTAGGAGAACAGGGAATCTAGGCACAATGTGCGTTCCCACACAAGATCCCCTGCGTATAAAAAATTAACACGTTAAGGAGAAAGAGGAAGACAAATAAAAAATAGCAAAGAAGGAATGAAAACGGAAAGAAGCGAAGTAGGCACGAAAGATAGGAGTCCCGAAGGCCTATCTAAAGCTGAGGTAGCCTAATAGCGCTCCCCTGGGGGAGCTAGTCTCCACAGCATAGGGTAGACAAACCAAACTAACCCTATTAATTATCCGATGCCCCTTGAAGGGCAGCTTTGCTACAGTTGAACACCATCTACACACAGGTGCTAGCCTCTCGACTGCCAAAAGTGGATAAACAAAATGGCAGACTTGAGGCTTATTTTCAAGGTATCATAACATTGCATAAAATAAAAAATGAAGTAAAAAGAGCAACACAATGAAAAATAAATTAGACCCTTATAATGAAGGAATCTCGTTAAGGAATTGAAATTCAGAACTTTTCTTCGATATTGATAAGCCTATAAGTCAACACCCAAGTTCAAGTACATACCATGTAATAACAGAGAAGCCACTGTAGTGTTCAAAAAACTCTTCAGCCTGGTCTTCATTCAGTGAGGGGTCATACAACTTATAGAAAACTTTCCATGAGAAGGCAGTGTAATAGGGCACAAGGTGAGCATGATGATAAATTACATACAAATACCTTCTAAGTTCAAATAAAAATAAAGCAATGCAGAAAAAATTAAAACAAATACTTCCACGTACAAACTTTAATACTTCCATGCACAAGCATATCACTAAAAGAATCCTTAAACCTTACGAAAACTCGGCAATCAATAAACCCGATGAGAAAAGTAACGAAGGTAGTTGGTCACAAGAGAGTGATAGCCTCACGCACCTGACTCGAGAGGGATGGTATTGAGGGAGTCCTGGTACGACTGCTGTTGAGAAGCGCCCGAGCTGAGGGCCCCCGATGCGGGTCTTGGGTCAGGTGTGTCGGATGCAGCGCTCAAGCCACCCCCCCCACTGGCCATCTGGAGCACGCTCACTTCGCTGGACGCGTCCGCATGGTTAGCTGCAACACTCGGATTATTGCTCACTCATTCGAAGCAAACCGCACAACTACAGGAATCATGGCCAGAAAAATTTGTATCGTCATGTAAGTTACCGAGTCAACAAAGGGATCCGAAAAAATGTACATTGTAATTCAATAATTTCGATACGAAATTAAGTATTTATCCCTCTCGTGGGGAAGCATAGCGCAACTATTAAAAAAAGCAGTGGGTAGGCGACACTTGATCGTAATTTACGCGTATGTGCGGGTCTTTCGTTTCGAAATTAAAGAACAATGAGCCACGTGTCCATTTTTGAACCTCTGTATTGAAGGAAGATTAAATTCTTAGTCAGTTTAAAGCTCGCTACCCGCATGAAATGTGACCCAAAAAGAGCGAAAAAAGCGATTTAGTACGGCCTTAAGAAAATGTGGAATCTACACACAGGTGAGTTCCTCCCACCCAGGATTCCCTGAGCAATGAAGAGGAAGAAAAGATAAGGAATAATTAGCTTAGAAAGCACCAAAATGGAAAGATGCAAAGCGAGTACCAAAAAATACAAGTCTCACAGGCCTAGCTGAAGCATCTCAATAANTCCCCTTAGCTTAGATAAACAAACCTGACCAATCTAACCCTAATGCTTATGGCTTACCCTAAGCCTCTTGAAGGGCCATATTCAAAAACATACATGAAATTCCAAAAGGAATATTTAGCAATGAGATACAACTTGTGAAATTTAAATGTATTATACTAAGATCAATACATGGTAATTAAAGAACCAGAAATTGAAGAAATAATCAACCGTTGTAATCCGGATTTAATATCAGCGGTAAAGAGCACAAACAATACGGTATGCACCCCATGCACCAAGACAAATGGTGAGAGCTCTTGGTACTACACACACCCCCACGTCATGACTGGTTGATGGGGAAAAAAACGAGCTCACCTAATATGGAAGAGAGCTGTTCTTGGTCAATATGCGAGTCATTAACGATGATGAAGACCGTCTTGTTGCCGGCACTAGACCCAGCAGCAGGCACACAGCTGCTGTTCATACTATTGCTGCTAGCAGGGGCTGAGGCATCACTGCAGTCCTTCACAAATGAGCTGGACATTCCTGCACACACGTCTTGCCATTAGGAGGCAACAAGGGAAGCGCGAAGGAAGAAATTACTACACATAAACAGTGACGAAACTTGTATGCAACTGACGTTCAGAGTCGGGGAACAAAAAAAAAGGGTACTTTGTTCCTGCTGATAATACACCAAAAACATAAGGTACACTAGCCCTACAAAGGTCAAAACGCGCAACTGTTACATCAATGTCAATAATAACTCTACTACTTGCCAAACATTTACCATGATTGAAACTTCTCTTTGGCATTGAATCAACAAACACTGTACAAAATTTCATCGCAAAATATAAAACCACCTGCAATCAACCACCTAAAGTTGGATCCCATTTCAAGGTTTCTCATACACCCATATGACATGTTACCAACATCAACTTCCAACTACATGACAAATGACATGCTTGTTAAAATTAAAATAAAACAGTTCACAGGAATTGCTTCTCTTTGTATTCTTTAACCAAATTCCATGTACTTTTAATGTAAAACTCAATCACACATCTCAAATAGGCCATAAATTACACTTGCATAGTTGCACAAAAATTGGGCATATACAAACACAATGCTTCACAAAAGCTAAGTAAATTCTATCTGTGGGCACCAGAATGAATAGTAGCCCTTCCTTTACACTCTACAGATGATCCATCTAACACAGAACCCTCATATAGAAACATAACACAGAACCCTCATATAGAAACATAACACAGAATCCTCATATAGAAACATAACACACAACCCTCGTATGGAAACAACACACAACCCTTATATAGAAACATAACACACAACCCTTATATAGAAACATAACACACAACCCTCATATAAAACATAACACAGAATCCTCATTTAGAAATATAATGAGAAATCCTTCAATTAAATATTGAGTGCATTCAAGCCATTTTCAAAATATGATTTTTTATGACCTACAACAAACCCCCCCCTAGGCTGCACCTCCTGCAACAAACCACCCTAGGCTGCACCTTCTGCAACAAACCACCCTAGGCTGCACCTTCTGCAACAAACTACTTTTCTTTGTACTTCCATGAATAGAACTAGCTTCATAAAACCCATTTCAGTATCCAAAAACTACTGAGCTCTGACACCTCAAGTCCCTTATTTGGTTAGACATTTTACAATGACGAACACATCTCAACTATAATACTATATTTATAGATTTTGTTTTACTTTCAAGAAAATTTATTGTCAAATAGTTACTATACATGTTTATTTAGGGTTCATTTTTATCCTTTCATATCATTCAAGAAAACAATGTCACGATGTACACAAATTCTTATAATAAATGACTGAAGTAAAATTTTTCTTCTCAGTCATTCATAATTGTTGATGATGGAAACTAATTCTACATGCTTATTATCCTATTGTTTATAGGTAGAGAAATTTTGTACTGTCTTAATGCTTGTATCTCGAGTATTTTCTGAAGAGAAAATTGTACAATAGCCATCAATCAGATTTTTATAATGCTTTATAACAGTACATATTATGGTACCAAAGACAATAGTACCTGCATTGTTGTATTAATCTAAATTTGTCTTGCCAAAATAATAAAAGGCCTTTGTTTAGAAAATATCAGAAAAAAGAACACTAAGATAACAGCCCACTATGCACATCTTTTGAAACCTAAAATTTTCCCTGGAGAGATTCAACCTCCCAACACCATTAGCACAGCAGTACTGCTGCTTGAAGCTTAGAATGCTACCAATACTAAAGCCTATACATGTTCACAATGTTGGGTACTTCATGAATGCTTCTCTAAGCTCTGAAAATTAGGTTGACTGTGTTGCTTCAACAGCTCATTCTGATTACTACTACTCTTAAGTATGATATATATGCTGGTTCTGCTATTACAGAACCTAACTTCTTGCTTTATTCTTTAGTACACGAGTGAATATCATTACTCCAAACAATGACAGTGGTCAACTTCCTGATGAAAATTTACACAAAGCTAGACATGTCTCAACACTCATGAAGGAGATTGATGAGAAAATGCACTTTGATTTTTACAAGCAATAATGGAAATGCTCAATTTCCAATTAATAACAATTCCCAATAATTTTAAGCAGGCGGATTGTGCTGCATATAGAATCAGATTGTTTTGAGAATTAATAATGCTCAGAGTAAGCTCAGCTACACAACTCCACACAAAAAACCCAAGTTCTACTTACACACACGCTGCCAATGGCAAAGCCCACCCAGACAAATGCAAGGTCTCCTAAAGCCAAGCAGACACTGTCCTACAGCATGCTCTCCATATAGAAAGGATAAGAAAATCTAGCCCTGAACCTTATTCTCTTTTAAATTAGCCCATACTCTTTTAAAGTTGAGGAAATTGATTAGTGTATGAGAATTATTAAAAAAAGTTACTCCTCAAGAGGACAGCATGACCGGTGAGTTTGAATTCAGAACCACTACTGTGAAACTTGAAATGTGAGAATTCTTATCTAAAGAAATAGCTTAGCAAGGCAGTGATTGCGATGTATTCCAGAAACACAGTTAACTTTCAATAATTCAAACCTTATGGACATGTCCAATTTTAACAAATTTTTTCATAAATGTGCACAAAATGATGAAACAACCCTGGTAAAATAAACTTTTCCACTCAAATTCACATGGAACAAAGGTTAACACTTAAATGCATAATGGTGCCAGAATAATGTCATGTATGCACTGCAGTACATTTTTAAGCATTTTTAAATCAAAATATGTTGATTACAAATTTTAAGGATACAAATTTTTCCATTTTTTAATGATTCAGCAATAGAATGTATAATGAGGGCCAGTAAACATGAACAAGATTACAGCAATACCTAGAGTTTAAAAGCATTTCTTAAGGTAAACATTTTCAGAAATAGAAATATTTTTGAATGAACCAAAATATACTTCTAATTTCAACATGTTTTTTAGAGGTAAATATTCTTAAAACATCAACTTTTTTTGCATTTTCCAACAAAAATTGGTCACACATTATATAGAGTTTGTGATGCAATTTGGAGAGTATCTTGATTCTTAAGAGAAATGTCTAGTGACAAAAATTGTCCAAATTTTGGCAAATTTACATTAATGAAATTTAGATTATCCAAGTTCTTTTTGCCTATATTGCTAAAATGTACGTTCTTTAAAACTGGAGAACCAACCACAATACCAGCAATGCATAAAATCACTAAACATTATTGTAAGTTTAAAGCTCCCAAGCTACACCAAAAGAAACCTCAAGAAAGCAAAATAAGGGGACCAATTAGTATGAACTTTAGAAAACATGGAACCATTGCACAGATGAGTTTACACACAAGATTCCCTATGCATAAAAGGGCTAATAAAGAATGGGAAGCAAAGACGAACAACAAACCGCAAAGACATGAAAATGGAAAAAATCAAACTGGGCATCAAAGATAGAAGTCCCAAAGGCCTAGCTATAGCTAGAGTAACCTAACAGTGCTCCTCTACAGATGCCAGTCAATATAGCACAAGGATAGACAAACCTAACTCACCCTGTTGCCTAACCTATCACCCCTGAGGGGTCTAAAGAAAATTAGTTCCACTAAAATACATTCTTCTTGTACAGAAAATTATCAGGTTACTCATGTGTGAATGCATAGTCTAAATTATTGAACTTGTGTTGGAAATGTTATTGATTTGATAATTTATACTACAAATACAAAAATATGAGAGTTGAGGACATTCATTTGGATCAGAACCAAAATTCTAAGCTGTAATATCACAGTACCCATCCATCTACAGGATTTAGACATAATATGGGAAACGCTTCAGAAAATCAATAAAATAAATTTTAATATGGTGTAGGTCAACCTTTTGAGGCAGTTACAGCCTCAATTCTCAGAACTATGGCTTCATACAAATTGTGAATGTTTTTCAAAGGAATTTTAGCCCATTATTTAGTTAAAACACCCTACAGTTCTTTTGGAGATGAAGGTAGAGTAAATTGACTTCTTACTTGAATCTTTAAAATCAACCATAAATGCTCAATATTTTGAGGTCGAATTTGTGGTTGCCCGATAAAATGCTCAACTTCATTAAAATGTTCCTCACGCCAATTCTGGTGGTTTTTACACCACTAAATGCCTCAAACCCTT
Organism: Orchestia grillus; assembly: GCA_014899125.1. NCBI lineage: Eukaryota > Metazoa > Arthropoda > Malacostraca > Amphipoda > Talitridae > Orchestia > Orchestia grillus. The sequence goes on from VOMN01021496.1 coordinate 7,206, forward strand.
CGTCTTTGTGAGCAAAGGTTTTCTAATTACAGTTCTTTAGTAGAATCCAGATTTTTGCAGCTTCTGACAAACAGTTTTTGTGTAAACTGGGTGCCGTAAGTGCTCACTGAGGTCTTTACTGATTTCAATAATAGTGGTTTTGCAATCCTCTTCAACAATTCAATTTAGAGTTCAACGGTCTCTCTCAGACAACTTCAACTTTTGGCCAGATCTTTGCTTTGCTGAGGACAATTTTCCCTCTTACAAAGGCGGTCATTACTTTAAAAAAAAAGTACCTCTTGAAACATCATGCTTTTAGGCAGTTTGTTACAGTAGCACCTGCCATACGAGCACTAACAATTTGGCCTCTTTGAAAGTCAGAGGTTGCCATTTTAATAAGGTTATAACCAAATTTTTCTTCAAGATATCTGGAAAACAGTTAATTTAGGTAACACCCTAAATAGCAACAATAATGAACTATAGAACACTAAAATATGTCATGTTTAATTGTTTATAACATGTTCAAAGATCATGATTCCAAAATGTTACAAGTTTCTATTATTTTTTCCAACCCCTGTGTATCAATCTAGTGCATTTTCTATAAAAAAATGTATGAATTGAAAACACAAATTCAAAATATTAGTTCAAAACATTTTATTACATTTTAACCAGTATGACAGGAAATGTATTTCAGAACTGCTATATAATGAACTGCCTCATTTCACTATATTTAAGCAATGTAAATGTACTTATGAACTCTCCTATTCCCTCGTTTTCTTAACAGGTTAGTACTGCCATTATGCAAATGTTCCAAAGTTATGCTGGTTGCAATGTGCACATAAATACTTTTCAATAATCACATTTCCATTCCAAATTGATAAATTCTAGGATACAACAGATGGATCCTGGATCTGAAAGTAGAAGACTTGAACCTCGTGCCAACACTGCAAACCTACCGCATTGGTAATCATGGCCAACATGTTAATACGCAACTGCACAACACTAGATGTGAACCATGGTTGCAAAGTTGGAAGGTGTGAGTTTTAACTCCTAGGATTCCAAAAATTCAGACTCCTTAATTACAAGACACAATTCTTGTATTATCCTTGTAATCTTTTATGACTTTATGACTCAAATTTATTTATTACACATATAAATTCTTGATGAAACATTTTTATTTCCTATATATTCATATATGGGTTATTCAATTAATTTCCCTTCCACAAATTGTTACTAGTAATGTGTCCATTTCAAAATTTTAAATGTCAATTCTTCTGTAATCTAAAATTCATATTTACCAAATCTAAATATTCACATTCACAAAAGCTCAGCAGCATCAAAAATAAATTTGTAGGAACAAAATTTCACTGGCACACATTAACTTTAATAATGGCAACAAATTTAACTCCAATAAACTACCATTACCTTCCACCACAGCCTCGAGTTGGCTCAAGAACCTAGGGAAAGCTGGTTTTAGGTCTCTCTTGCAAGGACTTCAAGAATGCCATTATTTTATCAATCACCATTATTTTATCAATCAGCCAAGTTTCTGTAATACTGGTACAGTAATTGGTATCTTTCTCAACCACAATCTATCTAAAGTAGTTTATTAAGTTCAAACTGAGAAATCAGGAGGCCAAAATCAAAAAACTTTTCCAACAAACCATTTCTGAATTTTCCTAGAGGTGTGGCAGGAAATCAATCCTGCTGCAAAATATATGGTCTACCATTGACAACCCTTGTTATTCAGGCCTGAATTACAATATTTAGCAACTCTACCTAGCCATCTGAATTGAGCCTGAGACCCTCATTGGAAAAAAAAATGGAAGCATCATAACATTCTCAGCAGACATTCAAAATTCATCCCATTTTGAAGGAATTTGGTCTACATGGCACAAGATGTATCCTATAGACTAAGCAAGCCACCTATTATTCCAAGTGCTCTGTTCTTGATCCAAACAACTGGTTTCTCATCAGAAAAGAACCCAATTGTCAGATTCACCAGAATATTTTACTTGGCTCAGAAATTTCTTGCCTATGTCAAGCCTTTCTATCTAAGGCCTTTCTGTGAGCAGCTGACATCTATGATGCTTGCATTAGTAGTGAAAGTTTACATTATGTGCCAGGTTCATGGCTGAAGGTAAAACATTAATTCACATGGCAATGCCAAACCTTCCAACATATTTTTCTATAAATTTTCAATTAATTCTGCTTGATGAACATAATTAGAACACATGTTCCTTCCTACTAATTTCAGCCTTGCAGTCTTCATTGTAATTCACCAGTTCATGCCTGATTGTTTGTATAATTTTTGAGGAGCACAGAGCAGCATCCTTGTTTTCATGATTTTTATAACTGGTTTATACCTTCATGATACAGATTATTTCCTTAAAATTTTCAGGTGATTATTGGCAGTCTTACAGAGTCTGAATCATAGGAATGCCAAGAGTCTGAGTCAGATTTTTATCTGACTGACTCCTCAAGTTCAATGGTTCAATTGAATTATTACTTCAACATGCTTTGTCTATTTTTACCTGCCACACAAGCTAACACTCCTGAGCTTTTCTTTGGCTAGTTATTTTTAACCTTATGATGTCTTCATTCAACTTCTGCAAACCAAAATTATTTACTCTTCATGTCTTTATTCACCCATAGTCCACAAATATAATAAGCAACTTACAAGATAGATAAATTTGTAGTGTACAATATCAGTAACTACAATTAGTAATAAAAGTGAATTAGGCAAAACCATATTGAATATAAGCTTATCAATTCAGTTCATCTTAATTAATTTATATTTCCTACTCATTTGAACTATTTTACCTATAATTATCAAAATATTACAGAAAGAAATTGGAGGAACTACAATTCACAATAGCTAGGAATCTGCACTTGTGCATATTAAATAACTTATAAATTTATAAATTGAATAGCCCTTGTATGGAAATAATGATGCTTCAGATGAAAAAATATGTAGATCAATATTATATGCTATAGAATGAAATTGACAAAAGCATATAAATATTGCCACGTAATTACTTTATAACAATTTGTATCTGTTGCAAAGTTATATTCAATCATAGAAGTTGGTAAGGAAGGAAATAAATAGAGTATCCTGAATATGAATTCATAGAAAATAAAAATGTTTCATTAAGAACTTGCATCTATAATGAATGAACTTCAAACATTACTCAGGATAATACAAGAATTGTGTCTTGTAATTAAGGAGTTTGTGTTGGATGTTATTGAGTTCTAGGAGTACATGTCCAAATTGTTGAAATCCTAGGAGTTGGACCTTATACCCTCCAACTCCACAACCCTGGTTTCTGGTTGTTCATTCTCATTATCATCACAAATATGACAAATAGAAATAAGCTCCTGACACTTGGTATGAGTAAATACTTTCAACTAATTTGAAAAAAGAAATTAATTACTGTTAACTGCATCTCAATTACCTTGTATTAACAAACAAAGAATAATAAGTGTCATCTCAGTAGTAGACCCTGCCAAAAATGGCAGGTCAAGCCATGGTAATTCTTAAGATGCCCTCTTATTTATGGCAAATCTGACATGAACTTATATTTTCAGTATCAGCTTCACTAGATGTTTTGCCAATTAGGAGTGCAAGCCTAGGAACTTTCAGTCATCTAAATTCTTAAGTGTGTCACAGAGAAACAGACAGATCAAGCAAGCAACACTGGGCTATTATTATATGGCGAAATCGTCTGTTCCAAGTATTGTTGGAATAGGTAGTTTTTATCTATGCCAATGCCAATTCTTGAACAATATTTATTTATTTATAGGAGTCAAGAGTGCAATAAGTAAATAAATCTAATTCCTAGCATTCCAATAAGTCCAACAAACTCAGCAACCCTAATGTAAACTATTTGTAAATTCGCAATAGAAATTGCACTAAAATACCTCCAATATGACAAGGAACAGTTGTACAAAAATTACATTTACACAAAACATGCACACAAATAAGTAACAATTAACATACCTACACATTCTAACAATTGAATTAAAGTTCTTCATCTAATTCTTGAATGAATAGAGAAACAGAATCCCCAAAATAATTCCTCACAAATATTTTTGAGAAATTATCAGAGAACAATACTTTTACTACTGGCATGTTTCCTAAAATATTTGTTAGCTTAAAGCTTCTTATTCACATAAAATGTGATACAAGGAGAGTTGTTGTGGTTGTAGTGGTAGTGAAAGTAGCACTTCAGAAACTCAGTCTATCTTGCACTGAAAGAGTAGGGANAACCTACCTCTATTGCCTATGGCCTATCCTATGCCCCCTGAGGGGGATACAAGGAGAGCCAAGGGAAGAAAGGACCATTTAGCATAGATGGTAGAAAATGTGGAATCTATGCACAGGTGTGTTCCCACACCAAATTTTCTGTGCATAGAAACAGCAAGGTAAAAAAGAAGAGATGACAAAGAGGAGAGTTCAAAAAAGGTGCAAATATTGAAAGAAGCAAAGTGGGCACAACAGCTGAGGTAACCTAACAGCACACCCATAAGGATGCCAGTCCCTGGGCACAGGTTAGACAAACCTAACCCAACTTTACTGCCTTTCTTAAGCCCCCTGAGAAGTAATTCAGTGAAGAAATATTTTTAGTTTTTTATATTTTGGAATTGATTGAGATAGGAATTATTTTTGTTAATTCTATTAATTTACATGCAATATAAAAAGTCACGAACTATTTGGTTGGCTATATAATATAACCTCTAAATATTTTTGAAGTAGCCAAGTTTAATTTAGGTGAATAGTTTGAACAATCAAGTTTCAAGCTTTAATAAATGAAATGTGGCTTTATTTGCAAATCCTTAAAATAACTAACTTGTAAAATAAATTTCTCAAATGCTAACTATCAAAATTTATTCTTGCCTTACTACAGAGTAAACTTGAAAATAATTAGCACAGTTTCTGAAAATACATTATTGATAAAATAATCCTGGTTAATAATCTTGATGTATTTAAATATACACAAAACAAAAATAAAATCATTGAGCACAAAAAAAAATTGTTCAGATACTGCAAACCATACACATTTTTTACAAAACCTAGTTACATATCCAAATCATAGTTTGCCATACAATCCAGAGAGTATCTACAGTTTTAGAGAAGTGTCTAGCCCAAGAATATACTTGTGTAGGTTAATATTAATAACACAACTTTCTTCTCTGAGAAATATTCATAAATGAGTCAGGTCATTCCTAAACCATGATTATGAATAAACATTGTTAGCTTCAGTTATTATTTCAGACATCCAGTTAAGAATAAACTAATGCTGAAAATAATTGACTATTGGTTTTTTAAGAAACTGACTCAGGCTGAATTCCTTTTTCTTGTACAAACATTTTTAAAAAACATAGAATATTTTTTAGAGTAACGGCCATAAAAGCCCCATTTGAAATTAGACATCAGTCTACAGTTCGCATTACAGTGTAGTTATTGCCAGGTGTGTATAGCATACAGTAAACATTAGTTCACTCTATAGTTAGCAATAACATTGAATGGGATTCTAACTCCTGCAAAGAACTCATTAACTGGCTACTGTAACAAGTTTTCTTGAGTTAGTAAACTGAGGCAGCAAGATTCATAAATTCATGTACAAAACAACACTAACTTTAGTTAGCAATCATCAATAACCAAATGTGCAGCCTATTTTATTCAAATTATTATGGAAGTAAAGTTTAGGAACAACAACTCTAAACCAGGAGCAAGAACTCAATTAATAGGTAAGAATTAAAAATTACAAATAGTGTAACAAAATTGGAAGTTAGTGCTATTTTAGTGCCTAACAAATGAGGAAGGGGAAGGTAGGTGCAGTTAACTGTTAATAGTAAGTCCTGGAAATCTTTGTATGAACAGAGAATGACTAAGCTTTAATTACACCCTGAGGATTGGTCATAGGAAATTTTCAAGCCTGTAGTTGACTATTTGTAGTAATCTCAATGTACTTATGAGCCTCATTCCCAAATATCCTTCCAGGAACCAAGAATTTTTGTGACCGGTGTACTCCAAGAAAATTGGGATTGGCTCTACTCAGCTTCAACGATGGTTCATGCACCCCACAAGAGGAAGCCTCAGCATTTCAAACTGGTGAGCTATGGCTGTGCTACACAATTACGGAGGATAATGATTGTAGGAAAATTAGAAAGCATTTCAAACTTATTAGATCCCAATCCTTTTATGTGCACATTAAAAAATGTTCTACACATTTCAAATATTTTGTCTTGAGCTTAAATAATACAAATATTTCACACACATATTTCTACCCCTTTAACCATTACCAATTCTTGACAGAATGATGGCATTTTTAACCACACTTGAAACAAAAACAATTAAAAATAAGCACTTGTGTTCCAATGACTCATTAGTCATTTTAAATACAGCTGACAGAGCAACAAATGCATGAAAATTGGCCACTAGGTAAAATTTTGTCCCTTTATGATACATGCACAAATGTCTGACACAAGGAATAGGACATAGCTTCAGTGGAAACAATTTCTTAACACCACTTTCCTTGTGGAAAAAGTTCCAATAAATTAAAATTGATAAGAAAATTTGTTTTCATTTGGAATTAATTTTAACTCATCAGCAAGAATTAGCTTGATTTGAAAATGAACTAAGCATTTTAACAAATTCTAAGTTAGGGATGATTACAGTTGTTTCTGAACTATCACAGGTGTTACTTCTCAGAATTTCTCACAAGAAGGGAATATCTGTGGAGTAGAAACAGAATTGGCAGAAGTATCCAATAAAGTATCATGCCAGTCGGACGCTTGCATGCATTTCCCAAGTGGACTGTACTTTCAGAAATTGAGCTTAAACCAATAGACACCCATTTCCGTTTATAATAAATACAAGGAAGAGAGGCTGACTACTCATTAAAACTCCTAGGTCTGCAATGAACCAATAATCAAAGTGTAATTTAAGCCCTAATGATGATTTCTGGGTAGAATAATTATTGAAAAAATGAGCCCAACAATTTACACAAGTTTTTAATGCAACACCAGCATCTCACTGCAACACCTCTCACCCACACCCAGGTGGTGACTGCCAACCAGATAATTTCACAAAGTATGAAAATCATTTACAGACTTCACAAGTAAAATATTATTGGAATTATATGATTTATTCTATTACATTCAATAAACAATATAAAAAAATTTGAGCCCTTCAGTGAGGCATTTCTATTTCAGATATTAAAAAACATGTGCTTGTCATTTTTCATGTATTCAGAAACAAAATTAGTTTGAATTCAATTTGCATTATCCCAGTAGGCAGCTCACCACCTCACAATCTTGAATCCTGATGCACATCAGCATAGTGTTAGCATCAGTATGTGTGATGTATACATTGTATCTAAAACTAAAGTGTTTCATACAAAACTTTGTCAAGTTTTATAATGAGAGGTACATTTCAATACTATATAAATACTGATAGGCTCAACCAAAAACAGGTAGATATGCAAATATAGTCCTCTGTTTTAATCACATTGCATAGGAATAGCACAGAACACTAACTTAGCGTTCCATATGAAGGGGTTGATTTGACTTGAGAGAATAATTATGTTGATAAATTTCAGAGTTCTTACCTTATTGTCTTAAGCAGTGACTACACTATCAAACTCTGTCTATTACCAACATATAAATGCAAACAAAAACAAAAACTTCTACCTCATGCCCAGATTGTGCTTCCAGCCACATGAAGCAATACAAATGCAGAATGTAAACAAACCTGCTCCTGGAATATGTCCATGGAGTTTATGTATGCTAATGTTTAATTTTTTTTTCTCATCAGCAGTTAATCATGTAGGTATTTTTTATAAGAAATGTTTTTGCCAGTGTTTGAAAAATCTAAAGCCATTGATCTTTTAAGGTCATGCCAGCAAGTAAGAAACTGCCACCTATTAATGCAGTTGCCAGCTACTATTTATGCTAACAATTAATCCCTAATTTAAATATGCTTATCTAATATTACTCAACTATTATAAAATGAATATATTAACAAAATAATATTTATTTCATAAAATTAAATCCTAATTAAAGATTAAATCCTGAAAATGGTTAATTCTTCTTAGATTAAAGACAGCCTCATATCTCAAAAGCTCATACATATAAGGCTACAGAGCAGGGTGTAATTTTAGCCCAAATAATGGTTCCTTGGAATAAT
>VOMN01021502.1:0-19321 GCA_014899125.1 Orchestia grillus
TTAGAGCGCGCGTCGTCCACAACCCGTTAGTGCACGCGTCCACAACCCGTTAATGCACGCGTCCACAACCCGTTAAGGCACGCGTCCACAACCCGTTACATGTGCCGTCCCACTGAACACGAATTAGCGAGTCCAATTCGCCCAACCGCAACGATACAACTCAATGGAGTCATCCGAAGGTAAAGCGTCACTGAATACTTGTGGGTGACGTAGCAAGTTTATGGAAGACGTAGCCCATTGATGCATTCAACTCCACACTTCCAGACATCCAAGAAATGTCAGTGCAAAACGTGGCCATGTCGTCCCTCCCCCAAACTGAACTGGGCAGCTTGTGACTGCACGTACCTCCAGCACGACGACCTGAGTCGAATATCCTACTGGCTGTTCAAGGATATTTTATTCTCTCCCTGGCAGTGTACAAAAGAATGAAGAAAACTCTCCCCTAAACTGGACACCTGCAGACCTTGCATGTCCAGTACAGCGACCTGAACCTAGCATTCTACTGCCTGTTCAAGGGAACTTACTTCTTCTCCTCCGGTCTGGATGACAAAGAAGAAGAAACCAGTATCGCGTTTCGGGAAAAATGTGATCCCGCGCGCTACAGGGGAACAGGATCATCGTCCTCGTGCACCATCCACAACATAAATGGAACCAAAATTATTTATACATACATATATATATATATATATATATACATCGATAACTGTTACCGTACGAATTTGTGGTGCTTTGGCTTATCCGAAAGTGAATTTCGTCCCGCCGAAGGATCACAGGAAATGTGCGAATTGTAATTCCTGAAACAAAAACTTTTTAGACGCGAAAATGAGCTCTAACACTGCGGAAGAAAAAAGCCTTTCAAATCACGCGTGGACAGCCGCCTCAGTTTGACTGGAGTTTGAGCAGTACAGCGATACACTCACAAACCGAAGAGTTTCATTAACACGTTGACCGCCACGTGGACCACATGTGGTACACGNTATTTGTCGACATGTAATTTTACCTATGTCGAGAATGGCGGTGAACGTGTTAAAATTCCCTTTTAAATTAAAAAATACTTAGAATATGCGCTACTTACACTATAAAATAAAATTCCACTTTGGTCTTATTCCCGGGTTAGAATCCTAATTTCCCATTTCTTTTAAGTCAAATAGAACGAGAACAAAGAAACTATTTCAATACTAGAACCTTCCTCACGCGGTCAGGTCAATAAACTTTCAAGTTTGCTTTTCTTTTCTGCCATGCCAGCAATGAACATAAAACAAGTATGATGCAAACGTCGAAATTCATCGATACACGGGGCATTTTCCTGCCATTTGCCGCGAAGGGAGTCAGGAGATAACAGGCGATGGTCACGAACAGAAATTCCGTCACACATCGCTGTTTGAGGAAAAAATATAAGGGAAACACCAGCAACTGGGCAAGTGGTCAGCAGCCTCGCACACCCTCACCGAGAGCTGCTGAATTGGTCACAACAGGAAACGGGACGGGAAAATAGGATTAAAGAGGAATAGGAATAAGACGATAGGAGAATAGGAATAGAATAGGAAACGCGCAGCGCTAAAGTTTCGACAGCCTTCGAAGTAGGAGTCCAAGTACGCATTCAGTGAGCCCGCTCTGCCCCAGACCACCACGAGGCGCTCGAAAAATATCGTAAAAAGTTCAATGCAGGAAGCCGGGCACTCCAAGCGGCGGGAATGGACGCCGGGATTTGACCTGGGAGGTCATCTGAGGTCGCACGGGAAAATAAATCCAGGATGAAATTAGATAATGAAAGTTAAGTAAGCGTCTGCTCGGTTGAACAACCTCAAGTCCTCCGTCACTTGGCTGAATTACCCTGAAGCCCTCCATCAGCTTGGCTGAACTAACCTCAAGTCCTTCGTCAACTTGGCTGAACTAACCTCAAGTCCTCCGTCAGCTTGGCTGAACTAACCTCAAGTCCTCCGTCAGCTTGGCTAAACTAAGCTCAAGTCCACCGTCAGCTGGTGGAAAAGAATAAGAGCGAAGTGTGAACGTGCAGTAAACAGTCTACGCCAGACAAATACAAACGAAGACATTCCCAATTAGAAATTGTGGTCACACACAGTAACACACTCGTGCTTGAGCAGGCAGCATGGCGGGATCGTTGTAAGTTGACTAAGTGGTAAAAATTGCTGAAATCGGAGTAGCTCCACCAGCACGTTGAGGGCCAACGTGTCGAGGGCATAAGGATGATATTATGAACTGTCGCGCACTTCTAAAAATTTAGGAATGTATGAAACGTAAAAGAATGTAAGTGGACTACATGAAATAGTGTGCGAGTGGACACTGGGATACAAGTCTGCTGGAAATTGGGTTTTAAAAATACCCGTGTGTGTAGCATCATTAAGGACAATAACATTTTTACTCTCTTTGAGACGGTGAAAATGCCCTGAATATATAAAATGAATCCATGTGGATTATGAGAAACTCAATTCATCAACCGCTGTGGAAAATTCGCACGGCTCAGTCATGCGTCCGACTTCAACCCTCGACCAAGCACGACATTGCTGAGATGTCCACGACCTTCGCTACGTCAGTAAATCATCGATATCTGTCACGAACAACGTTCGAGTGCGATGGTGTCCACATTACATGACAATAAAGCTGTAGTTTCCACCAAAATAAGCGAGCTCGAGTAAACAAACTGTGCCGGCCTGAAAGGGTTAACTCCAGGACCGCTCCTCCCTACACCATATTTAAAACGCGCCCGTTGAGCGAACATGCACTGAAGCCTAACTGCACCGTCAAGTTAGGGCACCAACTAGAATAAACTCGCTTTTCGGAATGTCAATTGATTGACAGTCGTAAACATGCGTACAAGTAAGGCTAACAAGGCTGATTAAGTAACCAAACTTCTCTGGCTAAAATGAAGGACGATTGAAATTCTTACAGAATTTGTCTGGTATTCAGTGTTCACGCATCTTTTCGAGTTATGTTTTGGAAGGAAAGATACCTTCAGCTTTAGGGGTCGGCAACGGGTGAAGAAGATGAAATTGATACTTCCTTTTCAATATTTCTATGTACAATTTTTAATTTCATAACATTAAAAAAATGTTTCAAATAGAACACAAAATATTTCACCTAATGTCAAAAGATTTAAATATACCACAACCTCAACCGAATGTTGAAGTAAAATTAATAAGGATATTCACCGAAAATTAACATGTTATATTCGTATGAATTTTTATAATTGGGCTGCTCCATGAAGGACTTCGAATTTAAATTCGGGTGTCATTGTCGTGTTTTGAAGTCAGATCTGTTTGTGTCATTATGGGCTCTCTGTACTCGGATAATTGGTCTCAAGTTATTTTAATGATTAAAATAGGAAGGTTTTCTGAGAACGCAAATAAAATTAGCGCTGAAACCCAGGCAAATCCCTTTGTAATTAGTAGGTACCTTTTATAAGAGCTTTCAACTTGAAATCGAAACCAAATGATCGAATTGATATTGCACTACACAATGTAACAATTTTTATACCTGGCAGTTAAGTGTTACTTCCCAACTCTTGATTGCAAGATAATATAAAATGCCCATTATTCCCATGAAAATTTGTTTTCGTATTATATTTGTATTCTACTCGTATCTATGACAGGTATGCTATAGAAGAAAAGCTAACTTGAAAATTCATTGTGACCTGACCACAGAAGCAGAGTCTTAGCGTCAAAATGTTTTTATTTTTCTTCGTAACGAAGATATGGGAACTTATAGTTCTAACCCATGAATACGACCCAAGTGAAATTTTGTTCCATAGTACAATCGATTTTTCCACCAGGGCACTCCCGAGTTTATTGAAACTACTACTGGTGTCCATGCCTCGAACATCGAACATCCCCCCCCCCCCACACGAGACACGGACGTTCCGCAACTTCATCATTCCAGTCTAGTAAAAAGCGGCGACGCGCGCAGCCGCATTGCTGGAACACAAATTAGGGCAGGCGCAAGGATGGCGGGTGGGCGACGACATCGCTTGACAATCACGATAAGGAGTTTACTGCTACGATCTGAAGTGAGCGCCGAGGTTGTCTCCAAAAATGCACAAAACTGTCCCGTGTCTGTCAGAAAAGAAGTCACCGTCTGCCAGAAAGGCATCTGGTTAACAAATGGACAACGGAGCAGAACTGAAATGGCGCTTGCCTCAAGAAAACAAAGCAGACGACGTGAAAAATTTCCAAGCAAAGCTTTGCGTGAAATTTCACTCATGCGACTATTTGAAGCAACAGAAATCCGACGCTAAAATGTTTCTAAAAAGAGCAACAATTAGTGACTGTAATCCGCATTCTAGAAATGTTGGATCAAGCTGCTGTCGCTAGCGAGACGCAGACCGTCTCTCTAGTGCCGAGGTCAGACAGTAGACGAAACTGAGAAGCACAAGTGTATTTTCTTTAACCGAGAATACTTACAACGCTCGGGAGTAAAACTAAACTTCACGCGGACTTTCTACGTGCTACAGATATATTTTGATAATGATAGGTGTTTCATACCTTGTATTACCAAAGAAATGCTGTACTCGTCATGTATGTTCTCCAACTGGCCACTCACCAGAAGTACACTAACGAAATTCCGTCGCATTTTCTGGTGAAAGCTAGGTATGTGAAAGATGCTAAAATCCGGATAGAGAATTCTCCATGTTTTGCTGTTACTCCTAACGTGATACTCAACATTCAACACTGAAAGCTAAAACTTAAACGCATGGTATTTCCATGATTTCTTTTATTGTTACAACTTTTGCTTTGCTTCTCGCTGCAATATCCACATAACACTTTGCCTCCGAAGGTGGTCATATATGGTACACGCGATCATCTAACCTAACCTAATGTAACCAAAGCACAATCATGTATAAATACAAATTTTCGAGTTTTCTTCAAATTTGTGTTCATAAATCGAATAAGCTAGTTCTGATTAGAAAGAAAATTAATAGAGTAACCAAATTTGTGAAACCAAAATCCTTCATTTTTCAATTCACAGTAGAGATATTTGTCGGCATGTAATTTTACTTGCGTGGAGAATCGGAGTCAACGTGTGAAAAGTCACTTGACGCCTCGGTCTCGAGTTAACTTGGGTGAGATGGCCATTTTCAGGAGCTCAAGTCACGGTTTCGGACCTCCAATGTTCTAAAGAGAAATGCGAGGCGTTGAACAGCTACCTAGCGACTCAGACGTACTTTAAAAAACCACACAATATTCCATGACTAAAATATTTTATGCTATTCATCATGTTTTTTTAACAGACTACTTTACAGTGTACGCATAGATACAATAGATTATACAAGTAAATTAAATTAGCTAAATTTCTTTCAAAATTGGAAGAACACAATTTCAGCACAGAGCATTATTGCTCAAGTCAGTCTCTCGGTGCCTGCAGAGCTTCAGTAAATGGAAGGACTAAGTTCAAATGGACAGATTTGGCGTGGAAACGTCTGGCAAATTTATGCCGAACACTGGGAACGCTGACTCACTAACCAAGCTGCATCCAAGATGGAAGACGATTCTGAAGCTGCAAAATCGTCTTTCCGTGATCAGTGCATGAATCTCTTTGGATTTCAAATTTATCTACTCACGATCCTGATTTTCATTGCCTGCCATTCACGAGCTTGAATTTATACTACGATAAACTCCCTATACAACGTATGATTACTTCGCTAATATGCATACATCGTACAGAATTCTGCACTTGATTCGTACAAGGGGTAGATGTATTGCCTGATCTATTCACCTCAAGAAAACAACGCCATTCAAGAAGGTTAGGTGTAAGCGCATAGCTTACATGATGGAGTTAGGACAATGGATTATTAGTTAGTTCAAAGCTTCCTTTACACATGTAATGTGATCCAACGAGATCGAAGAGAAGAGTGTTGAAAACTATTTACTAACGAGTGTTGAAAACGTGGAATCTATGCGCACTGGCGTGGTACCACACAGGATTTCCCGCACATAGAAACGGCAAGTTAAGAAGGAAGAGGAAGCAAAGACAGAAGAGATAGCGAAGAAGGTATGACAATTAAAATAAGCAAAGAGGACACGAAAGATAGAAGTCCTAAAGGCGTATCTATAGTTAAGGCAAACTGGTTGGGATGATAAAGCACAGGATGCGCCATGAGTAGCAACGCAAAAAATCGCGTATCCTAACGTCCAACAAAGCAGTTTGGAAGGTGGCACCAGGAAACTTGAACGTAATAAGTTACATGTAAAGTTGAAAATGTTTGCACTGCATAGTAAGTAAGGATGACTCAATGAAGGTATGACATAAGATTGGCATAAAATATACTTAAAAGAAAGTTTTAATCTCGTAAATTGGAAGCCCCTTCAAGTAAGATACTGCCTTCGAAATATATAACGCAATGAACTCGACCCATAACAGTCCTCCCTATACTTTAGAACAGAATATCCAGTAGTTTCCAATAACTATAAAGGTACATTTCGTATTTTGAAGTGTTCGATGCAACGAAGACACACTTGCCAGTTAAGTACATGGGCGTTCGACTCCCACTGCACATTGCTCAGCAAGGCGTGAACCAGCGCCTGGAGTGCGGTCAGTTCACAGCTGCTGCTGCACAAACAGCGTGACTGGGCACAACCACACGGGGGTACGATGCCCCCAGACAGACGACTAGCTACCAGACCAGGTGGTAAGTTGGCTACGATGGCCCCAGACAGAGGACTAGCTACCAGACCAGGTAGTAAGTTGGGTACGATAGCCTCAGGCAGAGGACTAGCTACCAGACCTGGTAGTAAATTAGGTGCGATGTCCCCAGGCAAAGTCACTACCAGTTTGTGGCATAAATACCAGTCCTCTTATCGTGGTGTATTATTCACGGAACATCTCATACTTCACATCTAATTTCTGAGCGCTTTTACCGTCGATCACACAGGATCGATACTGAACACTCCACCATAGGTTAATTTGACCAGAAGTGTTTGCGTCCCTAGTGAATTTGACCAACTTCAGCCGGCAGTGGCTTAACCGATTCAAGGCTCCAAAACTTTGAGCTCGTCTGTGCACAAACATGGAAGTCTGAGTTAGGCTTCTCTTCTGGTGCACGTGGAAACTAAAACAAAAGCCCAGAGGTGAGAGAAACAATATATTGCGCAACACCCCGCAAAATGCAAACAAACGTATTTATTAGGATGTTTTGCCTCTTCGTGAAAGCAGTAGCCTACAACTGGCAGACGTGCTAATACAAAATGCAAATACATAATATACACACAAATGCATGCGATGTTGTTTCCCTAAATCCACTCGAAGTAAGAATCCAGCACAAGGGAAGACCCGAGGGAAAGTTTTTTTTTCAAATTAAACCCGGTAGGTCGGACCCGGTCTATAAGTAAATAAAAGTGAAAGCTGATAATTAAATTACTGTTACATGGTTTTTTCGTGGGAATGAAGTGTCATTCGCTAACTCATCAAAGTACAAAACGATAGAAAATACCCAACATTTCCATGAAATGTCCGCTCATACTTGTGTTGTGGTATTTAACGCTGGTATTAAATGGAAGAAAGGAAAATTAGCAAACTCGTCGACCTGACAATAAAACCGAAATTTCATAGTTATTTTTTTCCCGGTCTCATGGAAATGGAAAATTACGGTCAAAGCCCAAGAACAAGACAAGTTCCCTTTGGCCTCCTCAGGCACTCAACCCTCTCCCTTTGGCCTCCTCAGGCACTCGACCCTCTCCCTTTGGCCTCCTCAGGCACGGAAGAAAAATTCACGGAGCGGTAAAACACAGCGAGGGGCTTTCCTCTATCCTGAAGCTAAACATTAGAATGTCGTTAATTCAAAGAAATGAATTCGCGAAAGCTCCAAATCAAAGAATTATTTCGAGACCATACGTAATTCACGAAGATCTCACATCGTTCTAGGATTTTTGATTGACCCCATTCGCCAGGATTTTTGATTGACCCCATTCGACTCGTAACTGACATTCCCCATTCGACCCGTAACTGACATTCCCCATTCGACCCGTAACTGACATTCCCCTTTTCGACTCGTAACTGACATTCCCCATTCGACTCGTAACTGGCATTCCCCATTCGACTCGTAATTGACATTCCCCATTCGAATCGTAACTGACATTCCCCATTCGAATCGTAACTGACATTCCCCAAACATGAATTACGGCATTCTTCAACACGGCGCATACTTCAACAACGGCCAGTGTTACCAAACTTAAAAAAAATAAAATTTCTGACAGAGCCTCACAGTCTTAGTTGAACTGTTACTCCTGTAATTAACGATAAGTGGCAGTTTGCCACCTCCTATTCATCAGTTGAGTCGAGAATGAAATGTCCGCCTTCAAGAAATTTCTCATAAGCTCAGTAATTGTCTTCCTTTCCTTCAAATTAAAATGAAAAATTATCAAATAGACTAAATCTCACTCGCGTATTTGGTAATCGCTCACATCCCTGGGTGATAATAAATTTATTAGATTCCTTTCACTGCCGCAGGCTAGAGTTGAAATAACTGTTCTCGCCATGCCTCGGTAGGTACAATAACAATGCAGGATGCACCAAACTAGAACATTTATGTTCTGCTACTACCCAATTTGAATCGTTAATTTTGTCACAATCCAATTTGAATCGTTAATTCTGTCACTACCCGATTCAATTCGTTAATTCTGCTACTACCCGATTCGATTCGTTAATTCTGCTACTACCCGATTCGATTCGTTAATTCTGCAACAATCCAATTTGAATCGTTAATTCTGCCACAATCTAATTTGAATCGTTAATTCTGCCACAATCCAATTTGAATTGTTAATTCTGCCACTACCCGATGTAAATCGTTAATTTTGCCACTACCAGATTTAAATCTGCAACGATTCTTCGCCACAAATAACGCTGGGCGTTGCTTTCGTAGAAATATGCATGAACCAAGTTATAAGACGCTGTTACCGACCTCCGTTGGCAAGAGAAAATAAGTAAGCGACTCGTTCAACTTTTGTCGTCTGAAACAATGCAAGGCCACCGACTTCTGGTCTGACTGCTGGCTCCGGTCTTCGCCCCACTGCAGCAAGTGCGCTGAATTTGGACTCTTATTTCCCACAATTTCCAATTTCACAGAAATAGCTTCGGTATATACTCGTATTCAAGTGCGTTTGAATGCTTATCAATGGAATCTTCACACTACGTACTGTACTCAACATATATGTGAGCAATTAGTTGAATGTAAATTTAAACGTAATGCGAACCAAGAATCTATATCTTTATGACGGATAATTGCAAAATATATGTTACGATAAAATTTGCTCCCCTTCAAGATAATTCATTATTTTCAGTTACACCAGTTTCATTCACCCATCAGTAATAAGACCTTCATTTTAACACCCTAATGTAGAACTTGGGGCAGTGCCAGCCGCGCAAAAATACAAACATTGAAGACGCGACGATTAGTGGCCGAGCGAAGATATACTGTAAATAAGGCAAACATAGTAGCAAAACTACCGTGAAAAAAACGGGGAACGGATTCCCGCGAGTGAACAGTAAGTCTGCAGTCGTACTCACATCATCACTGCAAATAGATTTACGATCACAATTTCATTTGAATTTGATGGAGTTTATCCTGAGTGATTCAGAACACACAAAAACAACACAGTTAAGAGAACTTCATACTACTCATGTATGTAAAACTGATAGATCATGTAAAATTGACTTTTGAGGTAGCTGGCCCCATATTATCAATTTGAAGTAGTTAGCCCCATATTATCAATTTGAAGTAGTTGGCCTCATATTATCAATTTGAAGTAGTTGGCCCAATATTATCAATTTGAAGTAGTTAGCCCCATATTATCAATTTGAAGTAGTTGGCCTCATATTATCAATTTGAAGTAGCCCCATATTATCAATTTGAAGTAGTTGGCCCCATATCATTAATTTGGCGTGGTGTCATATTATTAATTTGAGGCAGTTTACCACATTAATATAAATTTGATGTAGTTTGCCCTATATTATCAATTTCTCTCGAGTACATCAAAACACGCAGATACCGTCAATAGCGTTTCACACTACTAATGTAAAACGGGTGTAGTACGTGCGTAACTGGTGTAGTACGTGCGTAACCGGTGTAGTACGTGCGTAACCGGTGTAGTACGTGCGTAATCGGTGTAGTACGTGCGTAATCGGTGTAGTACGTGCGTAACTGGTGTAGTACGTGCGTAACTGGTGTAGTACGTGCGTAACTGGTGATTTTACAAGTAAAACTGATATGTATATTATAACAGAGGAGTTAAACTGAGAAGCCGTCAATAGCACTTCACACTTCTCACGTACGTGAAACACAACAACTGCACAATCGCAGGCTTACCTCAGCACATAATTCAGAAGCAGCACTGCGCCTGATACACGGAAGAGCGCACGGCTAAGTGACATCACAGGTGGAAATATTATCTGACTTTGGATCACTGGTAGAAAAGCGAGCGGCAGCTGAACATTATCTTATTGATGCCGGAATTTATTTCTCACTGAAAACTTCAGCGTGTTTAAAAGGAAAGCATGAATTTGGTACACTGTAGCAGGTGCCTTACGAATCACATTTGTTACAAGACGCTGAGAAGTGAATTTAAGCCCGTTAAAATATAAATACTGTTAAAAATTAGCAATTCCTAACTTGGCAAAAGCTTTACCGCACGTCAACTGTTGCTGTCGTCTCAAGAACGGATCTAAAGGCGTCGATTTACATAAATAAAAATTAAACCAATTGTCTCTAATGATGCAAAATAGAGCTCATTTTGACGTCTTGTGCAAGTTTTCTGAACAGAAAGAGAATCGCTTCAAGTAATAGTTGGGCAACGTTCCAATCCGCAATATAAAGATGTGAGCGAGAAAAATAACACAACGTTCACCCGGAAAAAATGAAAGTGACGCTCAGATTGGTTCGCAGCACTCACGCTATCGTAAAATCCCTACGAGACTTTTCCACGTCTGAGCTTTTACTAATCATGAGTGAAGAGCGCAGGCAACACCCAATTTTAGTGAGCAAACTCCCTCAAGAGAATTTAATTGCAGACAAATTGGTCTGACAGGTAATTGAGCAACTCGTGCAAAGGTTAAGTTCAGTTGTATCCATAAATATAAACAAACGTAAGTGGCAGAATAAATGCCACCGAAGTAGGGGCTAAAAACTAGATGATGTCTGCCTCCAGGCTGGTGCCGACCGCCCCCCCTCGACGGGCGCACCCCAGAGCAAGAACTCAACATAATCGAGTGACCTCACGCTCTCCAAGCTGCAGGAAACACATTCTCGGGTCCAAATTTGGTAACTCGGATGCACAAGACTACGTAATTGCATTTGTTTGAATTGTTACGCAGTAGAAATAACTACCTCACTCGAGCCAAAACGCAAGGCAGAATATTTTAGCGGTGCTCAAATGTATACCCACAAGAACCAGGCAAAGATTCAAACACGATTGTGAAATTATGTTCAGTATTATTATTTATAAAGAAATGAAAAAAATGTTTCCTCCGTCATCACACGTATCGAGGACAATTTTGGTATATCAGTGAAATCAATAGACACTTGGGTTACGTAAAAGTGCAAACAATTGTAATTTTAAAATTTGAAGTTACAGATGGTGGATGAAGCTAGTCAACTTTGAATTGGAATTAAATAGCATTAAACAAAAATGTTATTATTGGTATTAATTTTTGTTTGCACCAACTCCTCACCGGAGAGTTCATAGGCAAAAATTGTGAGACTCGTACGTCCAAGAATTTCTTATGTTCATGATAAGATGCGTATGAAACTCACACATTCCAGCATAATATTTTCTAAATGTGAACATTTCGGAACATAATTTCGTCAGAATCAGGAAAAATAATTGCTTCAAAGTTCGCTATAATCATTGGGGATAGTTTATAAAATGATTCAAGCACCTAGGAAGTTAGAAGTCGAAAACGTAAAAACGCCGCACAAAAGCTGACGTTCTCCATGAAAGAAAATTCTACAATTTGACTGCCTCGCACTCTGCTCGTGGCGGGTCTCCAACGCTCGCCACTACCTCACTAGGTATCCAACCCCATGCATGAAGCACAGACTACAAACGGCACCATTGAAAAATATTTACTATAAATATGCAGGAACGACTACTAAATAGTAATATTTTTGAACGAAAGTGACTAGACACAACTGATAGTAGCGTATTCTTGTTAGAAAAACGGTGCTATAGTAGGTAAAAAAAAACGTACTAGAGTTGATATAACATTTTTATTTCATAAAGCTTCTGTGCAAAACTTGGTTTATCATCAGTTAGAATGAATTTTAACTGCTAGCCCTTTTTTTCTAGTTAGAATTAGATTTCAGCGTAATAAGTCTATTAGTAACAGCAGCTTTCATTCTGCAAAACCTTTTCTTTTCCAACAAAAAATCTCTTCATTTATACTTCAGTCCAACTATTAAAAATCACAAGCTTATCAAGTGACCAAAGTTCAATTTGCCTCATTATCTACCGTAAATCAACATTCGACCACACAGATGTTTCATCATATTTAAACTCTTAATGACTTCTTACATCACGTCTGATTGAATGAACCTTTCTGCGCTCATTTTACCCTCAGGAAAGTAGGCGGGTCTCACTCTTCCAAATCTCCTAAAAATCCTTGAGAATTCCGTTCAGACTTCGCAACATCATTCACTGAATCTCCAGTTTAAATTCATATCACGGAAAACACTGCTAGTTGCGGGGCACAATTCGGACGGGGTCGCGGCGTGACAGCGGCGCCCGCGATCCGAGGTTCAGTCGTCACGAAACAGAGAGACACAAATGTCATGCGGGGGCACATAAAGCTGCTCTTATCATTGGCGTCGTGCGGGCGGGGGCACCAAGCCCTGACCTCCCCATCTCTTCCCCGCCTCATTGATGACATTCCCGACTGATGTTGACACGACTGCGCCGGAAAGTGAGAGCGCTCGGCTGCCGACAAAGAAGATTTTAACGGACCAGTGATTACATGAGCTGGTTTCTGAGATTGGGAGGAGCTACTGGTTAACTGAACGCCTCACGCTACACACAAGCTCAACGCTTTACGCTAGTGACAAGCTGAATGCTTCGTGAGAAGAAATTGCACACTTTACAGCTGATATTGTTCTTAGTATTCCGGAAGAAGCCTGAGATACAGTAACGTCATTAAAACAACAATTTTTTACAACTAATTCAAATTTTAACTAGAGTAAATTTTAGATTCTTGGATAACGCGTCGACGTTCATTCGCAGAACCCTTCTCGCTCAGTTATCCTACCGTCAGGATGGTTTCGTCCGAGCCTTAAATTGCAGTGTATTTGCACTCGCCACAGAAATTGCAGTGCAAATGTACTCCCCAGAAATTGAAGTGCAAATGTACTCACCCCAGAAATTGCAGTACATTTGCACCTGCCACAGAAATTGCAGTGCAAATGTACTCCCCCAGAAATTGCAGTACATTTGCACTCACCCCAGAAATTGTAGTACAAATGTACTCCCCAAGAAATTGCAGTACATTTGCACTCCCCAAGAAATTGCAGTACATTTGCACTCCCCAAGAAATTGCAGTACATTTGCACTCACCCCAGAAATTGCAGTACATTTGCACTCACCCCAGAAATTGCAGTACACATGTACTCGCCCCAGAAATTGCAGTACAAATGTACTCGCCCCAGAAATTGCAGTACAAATGTACTCGCCACAGAAATTGCAGTACAAATGTACTCACCACAGAAATTGCAGTACAAATGTACTCACCACAGAAATTGCAGTACAAATGTACTCGCTACAGAAATTGCAGTACAAATGCACTCGCCACAGAAATTGCAGTACAACTGTACTCACCCCAGAAATTGATAACGAATACCGTGAAGAGTTGGTGAACCGCAGCGTCTGAAAAAGAAAGATCGCCTAATTAACGTTATAAATTACTAAGTATCTTATAAATGAAAGAAATATTACGTGAACGCTCGCTCTTATTTTATGCCCTGGTGTGCATGTCCATCTTAGTTTTCAATGAAACAGAAAGAATATAAATTACTATCAATGTCCTTCACGATTCAATGACAATGGAACCCATCAAAATGTGTTATTTATGTGCATGTGTGTTACCTCACAAAATTCACTCTACGTAGAAACAGCAAGTCAGTTAAAAAGAAAGATGTAAAGATAAAGAAAAATTAGAAAAGTAGGCATGAAAATGGAAAGACGCAAGTGGGCACGAAAGATTGAAGTCCGCAACGCCTGGCTAAAGTTCAGGTAACCTAGCATTATCCCCTTTGGGATACAATTCCCGACTGCATAGGACAGAAAAATTCTAATCCTATTGGCTATGGGTTCTCTTATCCCCCTTGAAGGGAATTAATCGAAGAAGAAAAAAGGATTGTCTACAGCAGTCGGGGAGGTGGGGGGAATGACACATTGGGCACCAAAACTACAGTAAAAATATTCATTTGATTTATGCCTTTCTGGTTTCGATACCAACAAATAAAACTCGGCAAAGATTTTGCGCTCGGTCAAGTGCATCGCTGTACGCCCTATGGCTTCACTTCAGTGCACATGGGAAAAAAGACGCCAGAATTAAACACTGCACGATTGCTCTACCACGTACTTGAGCATACGCAAACGCACATCTTCATACCTCGTATAATTTTGACTCACAGCAGTGAGGTATAAAATCGTTCCAGTGAATGCGAAAGATCATAAGTGTCGAGCACATCCCGAAGTATATGGTGCCCTCCAATGTTCCGCCTTGTAAGTTATGTTCCATTGAAACTGACGTTTATTTTCAAAACCGACTCGGACTGAGGAAGTGAGAAATCGAAAAAATAACGAAGAGAAAGTATAAGAAATTTTGTCGAGTAGAAGGCCAACCCACGCATAAACCATCGATGAAGGCCAACCAACGCATAAACCATCGATGAAGGCCAACCATCACAGAAAAAATCGATGAAGGCCAACCATCGCAAAAACACTCGATGAAGGCCAACCATCGCAAAAACACTCGATGAAGGCCAATCATCGCAAAAACACTCGATGAAGGCCAACCATCACAGAAACCAATCTCCAATCGAGCTCTCACACCGCGCGCTGTGCTAGAGGTCTCTTCGTCAACTCGTGCTGTGCTAGAGGTCTCGTGCTAGAGGTCTCTTCATCAACTCGTGCTGTGCTAGAGGTCTCGTGCTAGAGGTCTCTTCATCAACTCGTGCTGCGCTAGAGGTCTCTTCCTCAACGCGCGCTGCGCTAGAGGTCTCTTCCTCAACGCGCGCTGCGCTAGAGGTCTCTTCATCAACGCGCGCTGCACTAGAGGTCTCTTCATCAACGGCGCTGCGCTAGAAGTCTCTTCATCAACGCGCGCTGAGTAGAGGTTTCTTAATAGACATGCTTAGTTGTTCAGCTATTCAGACTACGGCAGACGCTGTTAATATATTTTGCAAAGGGAGATAAAAAATGAATACAGAAACTGAAGTGCCTTGGGAAAAGACGTTTGAAAAATTTCTAAGACAGAAAATATTAGAATTTCGAAATAACCCATCTTATAATGTAAGTCTCAAAATCAGGACAATACTACTATAACTACAGCATCAGAAATATTCTGCAACAAGAACTAGACGGTCAACCTTTATATTCACCTAATAAACAATCAGGAATGAGTTATGAAATTCAATAACCGAATTTAACTGTAATGAAGTCACGAGGAACAATTCCTTGATTTCAGGCCCACCCCTGAACACTAGGTTACATGCATCAAGTAACAGACTTATTTTCGGGCTCTCAGGATTGATAGATCATAAATCTCGGTAAGTTCAATTCCATGGACCTATTACACGTAAACTTGCTCTAATACGTCCATCGACGCACGATGGGTGTCCGCGGCATCGACGCACGATGGGTGTCCGCGGCATCGACGCACGATCGGTGTCCGCGGCATCGACGCACGATCGGTGTCCGCGGCATTGTTGAATGATCGTAACTATGTCAATGTAACATTTTTTAGCCAACTCTGTACTCGTAAACTGACTATAGAGCAAGTCGTATGCCAGTCGGAAGATTGTCTTGTAGCCAGAAAAAACATGAATTCATTGTGCGAGTTTTACTAATATAATTAGGTAAAAGTAAAGAAAACCTTACTGAAGCAGACATCTTTTAGTTCCTGTGGTATAGATCCAAGAAATACAATGCCGGTAATATGGATTTTAGGTCACAGCGGCGCATCGACAATCGCATGTCAAAATTTCAGCGATAAGGTTTGTATCCAGTCGTGTTTGGGATCATTCGCAGTGAGGCATTAGGGAAAAATTAGATGTCAAGTCTATACGAAGATCACCCAATCAGGGACTAACTTTGCAAGTCCACATGAAAATTACTAAATCAGGAACTAACTTTGCAAGTCCATACGAAGATCACTAAATTAGGAACTAACTTTGCAAGTCCATACGAAGATCACTAAATCAGGAACTAACTTTGCAAGTCCATACGAAGATCACTAAATCCGGGGCTAACTGTGCGAGACCTAACAAAGAAGTGATATGAACCAATTTTGCAAGGGCGATAACTGTGATCTGAAAACGATTTGTTTTAGCCTAATCTCTTCCGCAACCCAAACTAAAAATAACTGAGAAAGAATACAAAACAAAATGGAAGTGCGCTATGATTAGATTTATAAAAGCAGACACTGGATACTTTTGCTGCAAAAAAGTTGGCCCCATGAAATACAGCAAAGTGTGTTCATAAAACCTCTCAGCAGCTGCACCGCTTCAATCAAGCACAAATGTCGCTCCAACAACGGGAAACCAGGGACACAAAAACGGCGATGTGATTGAAAAGTTTGGTAACTTCTGCGTACCGTGAAACAAGTCAAGCTAATGAACGAGTATCGCATAGCAATTGCCTTCGTAATGAGACTCCACGATCACTCTCTGGACCACCGCAGTTTAAACGCAATGCCAAGTTATGTCATAAAAAAGTGTAATGCAATCAGCAGTTCAGAGCATAATAAAATCCAGCGCGCTCACGGAGGGTCGCACAAGAACGTGGAGTTACAGAGCCCTGACCTGGCTAGCAAGGGCTTGAAATCAGAGAAAAATTCACGGAAGATTTTTCATGTTTTCACAGGGCGTCAAGTCACGAACGATGGAAACGGGGCAACCGCAAGATTAACTAACCCTTCACTGCCCGAAATATTTTATAGTCGTCCCACATTTTTTGTAGCACGCATGTTTTATTATCAAGGTACGTCAGTGCTGAAGTGTGTATAAAACGAACGAAGAAAAAAATTACCACTATGAAATGTTTTTACTAGTATATTTCCACTAGGAAATATCAAACACCTACGCCAGGTGAGAGTACTAAAGGCAGTCCGTATGAGTGATACAGAAAACAATATTCTTTCTCGCGAAATTCGCCGTCATTTATAAAGCACGAGGACGCCAACAGCGCCCGTATAAGGACGTTTCCCCAACAGGGCACGCTAATGCTGGGGAGAAGTCGCTGCAAAACTCTAATGAGGAATTAGTTTTTCTAAAATTATCTAGTTAAGAGGTCAATTACGGTAAGTTTGTCTAGCAGTGAATCAGGAGTTGGCCAGTAAACCGGTCAAATAAGGAATTAACTGAACAAGTGGTTGCTTACGAATTAGCAAGAGTGCGGTGACCACCATCATATAACACTGGACATACCACTCGACCCCCACTATCATATAACACTGGACATACCACTCGACCCCCACNGGAGGTACCACGCAACCCCCACCATCATATAACACGGGAGGTACCACTCGACCCCCACCATCCATCAAGCGCTGCGACACATCAAACTATTGAAGTTCATCACACGGGAACAATAACAAAAAAGCGTTCAAGTTCCGCAGTCGTCGCCCGATCGCAATTAAGGCAGCCATCCGAGCGGGGATCGCCTGAAATAACGGCATGAAGAAAGGGCACCCGCAGGATGTAAAGCGACGCACCGCACGGACGAGTTTACGTAGCCTTGGTATGGGTGGACTGGCTCCTAGCAAACACGGCGGCGAGAGTGAGGTCTGTGTCCGTGGTCCACAGCCAACGTGAGGGCGAGAGTGAGGTCTGTGTCCGTGGTCCACAGCCAACGTGAGGGCGAGAGTGAGGTCTGTGTCCGTGGTCCACAGCCAACGTGAGGGCGAGAGTGAGGTTAGGTGTGTCCGTGGTCCACAACCAACGTGAGGGCGAGAGTAAGGTTTATGTTGTCCACACAGAATCTAGGTCGAATGACCACTAAGTCGTGTGCTTTAGTATCATAAAACGGCAGAGGGAAACTGCCTCACTCAACAGCTCACGGATATGCGAAGGCACGCCATGCACACAAAGCGGCGGCACTCCAGTGTGGCTGGGACGTGAAAGCCCAAACATCTCCAAGTATCTCCAAGTAAGTATCAAGTAATCCGTGTGTCCTGGTGACAACTCGTACAACAGCTGCGAACCCAAGCAAGTGTCACCAAGAAGCAAATATCTCAGAGGTGGACGCACCACTACAGAGAATACAAAAATTCATACCTTCAGGGTGCAGGCCTAAAGGTCAGCGAGATCTTGGCACTGGAGGCGAGGCAGCCACGGGAGGTAAGACCAAGAATTTTGAAAGGATTTCCTCAATTGAAACAAGAGTAAAAATACAGAAGCAAAATACGTATTGGACGTTTATATTTTCGATTAATCTACAAAATCAAGAAAAAATCACTTCTATAAGGTCAGTTGGGGGGGGAGCAGTTCCGCTAAATTTAGTTCAACCATAAAATTGCTTTTGCGTACCGATTGCTCGTTCACGTAGGCCACCACAAAAACTGGCCGAGCGAGGCATAATATAAATCAGTTCAGCACTCGCGTCGAACATAACATGTAGCGTTTGCTAGCAGACACTCGAGAAATCTGCAACGACGCCACAAATTTGCAAGCACTCTCGCAACCAAGAACGTTACTGACAAACGTACATGCACCAAGGCCCAGCAGGCGAACACGAGCTGTTTGCACGTCATTCCACGCAGCAATACTTCAATTTCGTGTTGTTCGTGGGTAAAAAAACATTTCATTTTTTTGCAATGAACCCTTTCGCGATCGAATTATTTTGGCGATAAAAGTTGCGGTTAGCTTTCTACGGAACACCTCACGGGAGTGGACTCCGAAATTTATGTTGACGGGAATTTTTTAACAAAATGAAAAAAATGCACGCAAAACTTGAGGTTTTTGGTCAGGCAGATGAATTTTCAAATTTGCCTTTTTTCAATATAATACCAAAAAAAATACAATACTAATAATAATACAATACCAATAACAAGTACAAAACCAGTAACAAGTACAAAACCAGTAACAAGTACAAAACCAGTAACA
>VOMN01021503.1:0-32077 GCA_014899125.1 Orchestia grillus
AAAGTTGTATTGTGTGAACTTATGCTGTTAGAGAGAAAGACATAATCATTCATTCTCAGAATATGGGGCATACGTGACCCTGGATATGGTTAGGTTAGGAACCTTATCAACGTACTCCAAAATATTCTGATGACCTCATATCTTGACGGTAACTTTATCAACCCCCTCCAAAATACACTTGAGTCCTCATATCCTGATGGTAGCCTTGCCAAGCCACCCAAAATACCCGAAGGCAGCCTTGTTAACTCACCCAAAAAATATCCGACGGCAACCTTGTCAACCCACCCCAAAATCAGCAGCTAGAATGTTTACTCTGCGCTCAGAAATGTACCACGTGTGACGAAAATTCATATTCATCTATCTTTCTTTACTTTCATTTTAATCTTCAACTTCCTACTTCGTACCCAAGTTTCTTGCCGCCCTGAGATACCTCCTGCCACTTTAGGGCATTCATAATCAAGGCGACTTTAGTGGCAAAGCTGAGCGCAATCCTAACTATCGCGGGAGCATCACTGCAAAGAGCGAATACTTTCGGTCCCTACACAGCAGACAAGGTAAAACTGCAGGGCAATCTCATATCTCTCAACAAACTTCCCGGTTTTTCTAGGTTTTGAGATGAACTTCCAGGTTTTTCCTTCATTGTTCATCTCATGAATTGACGAAAAATGGCTTGGGCTTTTCGTAGTTCTCTTCTCTCAACAGCTCACGACGTCCCGTGGGGAAAAAAAGGGCAATTTCGGGTTTCTTGTCGTTTGTTCTGGTCCCAATTTTGCCTGCGTTTAATTTTTAAAAGGGAATCATTTCTGAAGCGATCGTTCCACTTTTGCAAGGAAAACTCGGGGATTTTAAACACTTGTTGGGAGGGTGAGGATACCTCAGATAAAAATAGGAACTTATCTTCACAGAGCGAAGGCCACTCAATGTTATTGTCCGCACTCATGAGGTGCAACACTAGGGGTGCGGATGTTATTGTCTGCAATGTCTGCAATGTTATTGTCTACACTCATGAGGTGCGTCACTGGGCGTACCGATGAGTTGTAATCTACGAACGAACGCAAGCCAATCAACATGCACGAATGAAATCACGAACAAACCAATATAGAATATAGAAAAAACAAATAATTAATGTCTCTTTCAATCGAATACGGTTCATTCTGAGATCTTAAATTACTAAACGAGGAAATACTAGGGTCGAATAAAGGTGACACGGACCTTGTGCTATCGTTTGTGATGGGAATACGAGCAAGCACGTTCAAGAAATAAGTATGTGTTGTCAAAAACACTTGAAAATTACCAGGTGAATGAATTATGTATTTCAGAAGTCTGAAAATTAATAAAGATACATGTTGATCACTGGGTGACGTCATGGGGACAATAAAACAGTTCTCTCCTTTGTATTTTTATGTCAATTTCATAATAGAATCAAAATGAGAGAACATTATTGAGGTCAGCTTACTTCGTGTGAAAGAGTTGGCGATTCTGTGTCAGGGATGCTAATTTAAAAACCATGTGTGCTTTGTATTCAAATAAATACGCCCGACATCTGTAAACAACCATGACACATGGTTACTGCATAACCCCCATAAATATGTGTTTCTCGTAAATATGCATAAAATTCATGTAGATGTGTGTGACAATTACATATATACACGACTCCAATAAATAACATGTCACTTATATATTCATATAATACTTATGATAGGGATGACACTTATCGGTATGCATACCACTCATACCCGTACATGACTTATAGATGTACACGCCACTAATATGATATGATATGTGCACAATAATATATGAATGACTCTTATTGAAGTGCACATGTCTATGAAACCTTTCAGTGCAACACTGATGACTTACATTCTGAATGTATTTTACAGCAGCAGATATTAACTATCCATGGCTGCGCTGTTCAAACGTGGGACACTGGCACCTTGCCAGACTCCAAGCTGGGAAGTTAGGGTTCGAGTCCCGGCTGCAGCAGAACTGATTTTCACGGAACCACGGAGTGCATCCCTTGGTAAAGGAAGCTTAAGTCTCATATTCTCAAGTGTAATGCTGCTTGGCTGCGACGTTTCTACAGTATTCAGAGAAGGAAAGAAAAAACTTGTGGCAGGAAAAACGTTTATTTTCCTCAGCTGCTCCGGAGTCCTGGGCCTAAATTAAGTAATCCAAATTGAGGTCCTCTTAATTAATCTGAGTGGTAATTTCAATTCGTAGATAACACCATTTAACCAAATTCCATTTTTGTCTTATTCCTGGCTTAAAATCCAACATAAATAGTCCAAGTATAAAGCAAAATTAAAGTTTCATGGGAATAATTAGTATTTTCTGTTGAATTGCAGTTTCATGATGAAATGCAGTTTCGACATTAATATTATCTATATTTTTGCCTGCCCAAGCTCAGGCATCAACGTCAAGGGTTATACTTACCGAAGGGGCGGCGAAAAAGTTAAGCATTGAGCAGCAGTTAGCTGCGATGTGAAAACCATTCATAAAACTCTACAAGGCCCAATGGTGTTGTTCGTTAGACCAAATCAAATTTAGATTCGAATTTAGCAAATTTAGCATTCCGTCCGAAGCTAAATTTAGACGCAACCTCATCGTGAAAATAATTTCCGTTCCTATTGGCTACGTTTAGCTGCTATGGACGACCAAAACTGCTCAGCGACTTGACCTTTTTCCCAGCGAGTTTTCTGCCAAAAAACACGCCCTTCTGAGTTGACTTTATCTGTTCGAGGTGTATGAGTACACGCAGGAATGGTCGGTTTGTACCGAGAGAGGTCAAGGAGGGACGGGTGAACTCGTGCCAAGGTTTCTTATGGCTATAAATGGAACAACTGACGGGTATTCTAGCAAAACCTGAAAATTCGAGTTGGGGAGGAACGAGTTAAAACTAGTCCTTGCCGGGGCAGGGGGCGAACGGTCGTGCTGTTAGAGCACCGCGTGGGCAGGGGATCAAATGACGCTTACTGCGAATACCATCATAGCTTCAAAATATGCCCTGGAATTTTGTCGTTTGCTTAATAACAGCAAATGTTTCCAGCTAACGAACTGTGCTGGGCGCGCCGCCGACCAGCGATGGCATTGTGGGACACAATTGAGGTGAAATGGGTCCCAAAATTTCATGAACTTTGAAAGCTCCGAACGAAGTTTTTCTGTTGAATGAAAGATCGAAGAATTGAAGCGGATATGACATGACTAATGAGTTGCTCTAAATGCTTATTGTTGTTTGATAATTTGAGTGTTCATGTGTTGAAAGTGTCTAGATTTCAAACGTGAAAATTTATTTCAAAACGCTATCAAAGTCTATGAAATAGAGGAAGGATTGAATAAGTTTAAATAGTTAATTAATTGATGGAGGCTCTTTCTTGTATCGCTTTCATGCTTGCTACTAAAAACAGACTTGTTGTTAAAAACTTCTCCTTTGTTCTTCACATTATGTCATTTTCACATTTTACTTCTTTAACATGTTTCATAGTCACTCATATATTTTGAGTCCCCTAGCATTTGACGTCATTACTTACGAATATCAGTTAACCTACACAAAATTACCCACCTTTAAGAAATCATCCCACGAAATGTCTCAAAATGAGCTCCTGTCAATTTACAAACAAAAACATATCTTCACCTCGGTGAAGAGGCTCTGAGAGCGTCCAGCTCGGCTGGAGGGAGGCTGACATTCCTCCTTATTTTCGCCGGCAGAATTTTTACTCGACTCCTTTAAGCCGAAAGCCACCACCGAAAAATAGCCATAGAAATTTGGTCAATGCCGTCAGGAAATTTCCATAAATTCTTTCTCACTTCGTCGTCGCTGCTAAAAAACCTACAAAATGTTTGTATTCCTGCTCGGCCTCGGCCACTGTGGAAGCGCTGAGGTGAACTTGACTTCACCCGACATGAACCAGAAAATGTGGTTCGTACTTTCGTCTCTGTTAAGTCCTCAATTGAATTGTTTCCACAGTCTAAATTGTCTGACGCGTCTATGTATTGATTTCATGTCTCTTTCCACATATGTACAAGCGTTTTGCACATTTAATGCGGTTATTCCAAATTAGGTTCTTTGCACAATTTCAAATTAGTTCTTTTCATAATTTCAAATTAGGTTCTTCTCACAATTACAAATTAGGTTCTTTTCCCAATTTCAAATTAAGTGATTTACACAATTTCAAACTAGGTTCTTTTCACAATTTCAAATTAGGTTCTTTTCCCAATTTCAAATTAGGTTCCTTTCGCAATTTCAAATTAGGTTCTTTTCACAATTTCAAATTAGGTTCTTTTCACAGTTTCAAATTCGGTTCTTTTCCCAATTTCAAATTAGTTTCTTTTCACAATTTTAAATTAGGTTCTTTTCATAATCGTTAACGAGGCAAAATTGAGACGGGTTTTTAAGATGACATAGCCATGTTACCTAATAATGAAGATAATTTGGTCGTCACTGCACGATCGCCGTGCGAACCTCCGCCCTATTCTGCATGGTGTTTTGCAGTATGTTGTTTCAAAGTGGGAGCGATTATAGACACCATTCTGTCAAGTAAAACACCTAGCAAGAGATGGTAAAATAGCGTAATCAATTATTTTTCTATTTGCGCAGTGGGAATGAGAAATATAAAAATAACACTTTTCATGCTGCGAAATATAAGAAACATTTTTTAAAATTAAATGCTAGTTCAAAAATATCTTCCATTCTAATAGTATACACAAATGGCGTCGCATACCAGTTTTTTTCCGCTACGATTTTTCTAAGGATTTTAATCTATTCTCTTAGTAACTTGACCTTCCATTTCGTACCCATTTCATTTACTCATTTGATGAACAGATTCCGAGAATGTTATTGACTTTTGTTAATTGATTTTCATCTACATCCAAGTTGAGTCACATCCAGTTTGCCAAACATGCATAATTTCATTGTGCCTCTTTTCATTACAGAGGATAAAAATATCAAGAGGTTCTGTTCCAAGGAAACGGGTTTCGAACCATAACTTTAATTAAAATCTCTTTTCGCGTCAGTTGACATTTCATTTGCTGACAATTTTTTGTATTCTTTGGTACGAAATATTCCAGTCCAGAAGTCTTCCAGTATTTCCAGCGAATGCAAAATTTCTTAGAAATGTCCGAGAAATTTGCAAATATATATTTTTTTCGTTTGATATTTTCAGAGGGACTCAGCTTGAGCAGATTAAATCAGGCTGAGAGGATGAAATTTTCTATGATCTTTTAATCTTCGAGGTGCGAAGCCTAACTCTCAGTGATGAGTAGAAAGAAAAAAATATATTCTGAAAACATGCATTCTTTCAATCTTTTTCTTTTATACGTTCAACCAGCGTAGTGAAATCTCGATTCAGAGTTTCAAACTCCGTGAGAACGTGCTTACGAGGAGCGAGAGGTAATTTCCAGACGTGACTGGACGGGGTCATAGTCGTATCCAGGCGTTTCATTACACTGTTCCAGGTCATTACACTGTTCCAGGCCAGTCCGATAGCCCTCATGGAACAATGTACAGTGCTGCCAAAATCCGGACGACACTGGCCCTTAACGTGAGCAGTTCCGCCTCAGCAGAAAACGTTTCTCTCCGCTTGACACACTTGACGCACTGGACTGTCCGATGCTTTACAAGTAACTTTGAAGCATTACAGTTTGCACTGATGTCCAACTCAAGAACCGTGATAGAAATGCAATTTGCACCGAGATGTAACTAAAAAAATGTGGCAGTTCGCACCAAGATAAAACTCAAGAACATTGACATAACTGCAGTTTGCACCAAAATACAACTCAAGAACATTGACAAAACTGCAGTTCGCACCAAGATACAACTCAAGAACATTGACAAAACTACAGTTCGCACCAAGATAGAGCACGAGAACATTGACAAAACTACAGTTCGCACCAAGATACAACACAAGAACATTAACATAACTACAGTTCGAACCAAGATACAACACAAGAACATTGACATAACTACAGTTCGTACCAAGATACAACACAAGAACATTGACAAAACTACAGTTCGCACCAAGATACAGCACTAGAACATTGAAAAAAATGTAATTCGCACCAAGGTACAACACGAGTACCGTGCCTGAAGTACACCTCTGGCCGCGCTGGTGCTGGGAGCCCCTCACGCACGAGACAGCACTGCATCACTCCAGGCCCCCTCCCATCTGTGAGGCCGTTAGCAGAGCGCGACACGCTCGTCGATGTACTCTAAATTACTCAGAACATCTCATGCGTCTGAGCTCACAACGCGTCCTCTAAAGCGAGAGAAACGCCTGAAGTGNGGGGGGTGTACGCCCCTTCAGCGCTGACAGATACACGCAGACGGAGGAGTTCTGGTATTTGTTCGAGTTTCAAGGCCGGATTAGATGTGATACTTTTGCTTTGTGGTTAACGCGCTGCAACGTGAAGCTCATCTTTACAGTGTAGAGGTATTTGTATGCTACAGTATGTAGGTTTTTATTTTAAATTATCCTAAAGATATAGGCGAAGATTGTTTTCTCGCATACACTGCATCTGAGTAGATAGTTTTGTTAGTGTGACCGAAGATATTCAGGTAGGAAAAGCAACGTTTGCTTACAACTTTAAAAGATGTGAGCTACTAGGTTGATTGTTGTGTATACAAGCTGTGACTCTTTAAAGAAATGGTTCCACTTACAAAAGATGTATCTTGATTTTCAGAAGATGAACATACGTTCATGTGAGCTTCAAACATTTTTGTAAGCTTTCGAACAAAAAGGTTTCTCAGTGTTCTCGTTTACGATGTGTTTTCTCAGATAGGGAATTTCCATGAACGTCCACGATGTATGGCATTGTATGTACGTGCACGGCGCATAACGCTGCATGTACGTGCACGACGCAATGTCTTGTTTGCACGAACGAGGTCTTCTTCTGTGACTCCACCGACTCTCAAGGTGTTATGATTATTGAAGGAGGTTTTTTTGGTTGGTTGCTGAAGGCAAGGTCTTTTCGTTGATTGTTGAAGGCAGGATTTTTACGTTGATTGTTGAAGGCAGGGTTTTCGTTGATTGTTACAAAAACGCTTCTAAAGGCATACATATACTAAACAAACGCAACGTAAGGCATACATAGTCTACACAAACGCGTCTTAAAACATACATAGACCAGACAAATGCGTCTTAAAACATACATAGACTATACGAACGCGTCTTAAAACATACATAGACTACACAAACGCATCATAAGGCATACATAGACTACACAAACGCGTTTTAAAATATACATAGACTACACAAACGCGTCTTAAAACATACATAGACTACACAAGCGCGTCTTAAAACATACATAGGCAACATAACAGCGTCGTAATGCGTACAAATAGAGGGCACAAACACGTCTTAAGAATTGCATCAACGACACTTTGTAGCGACCGTATTGTCCCTCGAACACAATAATATTTTTACGCAATGCATTACGCAATGCACGTAATGCATTGCGGTGAGATATTCATTCGAAACAATCACACAAAAATTCGAGCGGTGAATACTTGAAATCGTACAGCGACAATATTGAAGACAATTTCACCGATACTTATCTGTTCCAAACGAAAGAGAATTGTTCTACCGATAACTATGAGTGATTTATGCAGTCCTGATGGCAATCAAAAATTCATGGTAAGGCAGGGAGGAAGCTTGCGGGGAAATACTGTAAGGCGCTATGCATCAATTTTTATTCGGAAGCTAATTGTGAAAGCATCGAGCGTTCCTAGCTATTTGTCTTCCTGGAATGGTTATTCGTGATGCAAAATTTTGTTTCCTGCTGTCTGTTCAATGAAAACAAAGCCTCCACACGTTGCAACAATTTTCATGGAAAGAATTTCAGTTATGAAACGTTGATAACTTTTATAGCATAAAAAAGGTTTTTACTTCGTGTTTGTGGTTATATATTTCTTTCGTTCGTGCCTGGATCGACTGCATGTGGTTGAAGGACAATGCATGGATGACTTGTCATTGCCTTCGAAATGGTGATTACCAAATGACAAGAATGTTATTTTCGCGATGAGACTGCATTTAGCTTCGCACAAAAAGATGCTGGAGTCATACGTAAATGTGTAGTAAGACTGAATTTACTTCATTATGAAAGCCAGCAGCATTCTTATGAAACGAGACCATATGGTCCTTCTGGTCGAGAAAGAAAAGAGGTAAAAATTATGAAATATCGTTGATAATTTGAATTTGCTTGAGATCTTGACATCTTGAATTACGCTGAGATTTCTCTAAAATTTGATCATTCCTCTAAATTATGACGGCTCGTGCGTCCTCATTTCTTTCGTCGAGATCTGATGAGGTTGCTGCGAAAGTTTTATCTCTTAAGCCTTAAATGCAATATTGCGAATTCATGCAATAGAGATAATTCTAGAGCACACTCTCCAGATGAGCGACAGCATGAGAAATAATTCCTGGCGTCGTTAGCAGCTACGAGTTTGAAGTTCAATCGGTCTGGCATTACTGACTACAAGTCATGAGGATTTACATTAGAAAAAATATGAGCTTCAATTAGTAGAACTCCACTTTGATTCTCGCGTAAGATACCACAAAAGCGCCCATTTCAACACAAGAACACAAATGAAAACTTTGAGCGTAGTGTCTTAGAGTCAACATGCGCTGGCACCTGAGTTGGGGACTTGAAGATTGTTTTCAAAGAGCATCAGTGCCCAAGATTGATTGAGGCAATCGAGGCAATACCCTCCAGTGCATCGACTCCGTCCAATCACCACTGCTTTGTCTCGCAGAAGAGACGTGCCCGCCAGCTCACCCTTTGGATTTCTGATTATGAACGCCATCCAATGCTTGAAATTAATTAAGATATCAGTGGGCACAATTCCTGAAGCTGAAGCAGGGGACAAGGATATCAGTGAGCTAAATTTCGGAAGCGTAACTAATTCCTGAATTTCTGCTTTTGGTGTGCTGTGGTTCTGAAACTGAAGCAACTAACTTGGTTATCAGGGAGCTGAGGTTCTGAAGCTGAAGTGTCCTGTTTAGAAATTAGTGAGTTGAATGCACGAATCTGAAGTAATTTACCAGGAAATCAGTGAGTTAAATTTTTGAATCTGAATTATTATACTCACGAATCAGTGAGCTTAAGTCTTGAAGCTGAAGCAGACAAACCAGATTATTAGGAGGCTCAGTTCTTGCAGGTGAAGTTATGTGTTTGGAAATTAGCCCCCTAATTTTTTGAATTTGAAGTAATTTATCAAGTAACCAGCGCGATAAATTCAGAAACTGAAGTTCTACTGCCCAATTTTTCCGTCTACCTCATGGAAAACAATGATTAATGAAATTAGTCAAATGAGGGCTCAGGTCAGGGGATCGGCTGGTCCACACACACACACGCACACACTTGGGTTTTCTGAACATTATGATCCATTAAACATTGTGATCCTTCAGACATTGTGATCTTATAAGCATTGTGATCCTTCAGACTTTGTGATCCATTAAATATTGTGATCCTTCAGACATTGGGTTCCATTAAACATTGTGATCCTTCAGACATTGTGATCCATTAAGCATTGTGATCCTTCAGGCATAGTGATCCATTAAACATTGTGATCCTTCTGACATTGTGTTCCTTCAAGCATTGTGATCCTTCAGACGTTGTGATACATTAAACATTGTGATCCTTCAAATATTGTGATCCACATATGCTGTACCAGTCGCACCACCTGTCACAAATGAGGGACTTGCTGCACATATTCATTCTTAAAATGAATGTTTTTTGTAGGTGAAGCTTGTACTGGGTCAAAAATGTGCCCCGATGCTTCCTCTAAAACCACCTACCTATAATCAAACGAAGCTACCCAAATACTGACATATTCTACCTTAGCAATCAAAAGGTATTATTATTTCCTGTAGAAAAGATTCATTTACTATAGAACATTCAGTTTTCCAT
The DNA here is from genome assembly GCA_014899125.1 of Orchestia grillus. Classification (NCBI taxonomy): domain Eukaryota; kingdom Metazoa; phylum Arthropoda; class Malacostraca; order Amphipoda; family Talitridae; genus Orchestia; species Orchestia grillus. The sequence goes on from VOMN01021503.1 coordinate 9,904, forward strand.
CAGTGACACCGGCTCATATCAGTCCGACTTGAGATGAGACGAGAGACCAACCAAGCAGTCCAGTCCCCTACAAAGTGGGCGTTATTATATAGCAGAATAGGACACATGTTTGATGGGCTCATAGCGATATTGTGTATTTTTTGTCAGTGATATTTGAAGATTGACTTATTCCAACATTCGAGTATAAACACTGTGAGATGCATCAAAACTTTAGGGGAATTTAGATCATATTGTCACACAATTGGTAGCCCTCAGCAATGTTTTAGTTCACTGGAAATTGATCTAATTAAGGAAAATCTGACAACGAGAATCGGTTACAGAAAGTTGGGAAATATTTCAAATCCGATGTGGGAAATTAGAATTGAAATAACTTTGGCGAAGTAGCAATGCTTTGAAAACAGTTCAAAGCATAGAGGGCGAATGTTTTAAAGAGTTAAATGTAACCATATTTTTACGCGGATGGGAATTCTACGAGCATGATACAGGTAACCATTCTAATGTGCTGGTACGATACCCTTATGCGATACCAGTAGCCATTCGTCGATAAAATTATCAATTCTACCACGAAAATAGCGATTCTAAGGTGATGGAAACCAATCGACATTAACTATAACCATGCTACAATGCAGAAAACCATTCTACGATGCATGTAACTGTTTTTTAAGGAGCAGGTAACCAGTTAAAGGGCCGGTATCCATGCTACAGCGCGGTTACACTGCAAGAGCGCTGGAAGATTCTATCACCTGGAAGCAGCACCGTCATTTATCCCAGCCCACCCAGATCACGCGCTCGGCGAGGCACAAAAGACAGAGTGTTGTGGCACGCTACTGACCACAAAACATTGAAGAAGTTGTGCCGCCTCAGCTGGAATGCCGCTTCTCCATAGCAGAGCGAGATGTCACCAGCCTACGTCGGGTCTTCTTCTTCTTCTGGATTCGCATTGAGATCTTTTCAATAATGGAGCTGTGAAGCCGACATTCTCTTGAATGAATTTCAATTCCGCTCATAGAAATCTTGCAGAGGCTTGAGTTCCTTTGGAACAGTTCGGAAGAAAAAGAAAAAAAGAAGCAGAAGAAGAAGAAGATAAAGAAAAATTAGAAGACAAAGAATAAGAAGAAAAAAGAAGCTTCTTTCGTTACCGGTGCTCAGAAATGGGGACTTAGAACGTTGTCGTGTTCTTGGAGGTTCTGTGTAGGCTGCTCTATAGGAACAGCTCGGTCAGACGCACAATCATTTTTCGACTCAAACATAATACTTTTCTTCAATGAAAATGCTTTTACGTCCGAGCAATTTGATATTGAGTAAAAATTCTTCGCTTACTATAGCCTTGACTTTTTATCCGCTGGAATTGCAGGTGATGCAGAAAATTGGCAAAGGAATCATTTGAGCTTGCACTGCGTCATGCAATTTTGCTTCCTCACACCGGAAGTTCTGATACGTTTCCTTCATTGTTAGACACGCCTGATTCCATTGCCGTCATTTACAAAGGTCCTTTGAGATACAAATGGCACGAAAATATGAAAAACGGTAGTCAACTAGAAGTTAATTTAGGTAGTCATGGGCTACGATTAGAACGTATTCGTACGAATTGTACGAACTACGTCCCTTCAAATCCGGCGCAGCTGAAATGTGCAAATTGGTGCACTTCATGCGGTAGTTCCATTCTGTGACGTGTGAACGCGATTTAAATAATGTGGGTCATATGACGTTGTTCAAATAACGGGGCACATCGCGTTATTCAAATAACGGGGACTAAATAACATTATACAAATAATGGGGGTCAAATAACGTGCCTTAAGTAAAATACCTTATATAACGCAGCTCAAATAACGGGCCTCAAATAACGGGCCTCAAATAACGTGCCTCAAATAACGGGCCTCAAATAACGCACCTCAAATAACGCACCTCAAATAACGCACCTCAAATAACGCACCTCAAATTAAGATCGCGCCAACAACGTCGCTCCAACATCTTTTCTCACTGCAGGGAATATTCTCGAGAAATATCCCTCTTTCTTTGGTCGTGAGGATTTTGGACTCACGAAAAATTAATTTTTTTCGTGTGAGCGCCCTTTTATTCTCCTTATCCATGACCTGGAGCACGAGAATGCAAGAACAGCTTGCCCCCCTCACCGCTTCCATCACTGCCAACATTTCCAGACGGTTTTGGGGCCACTCTTCCTCTGAGAAGTCTTCAGGCGTCGTAATGTTTGAACACCGACGTCTTCTTTACCCCAGGAACTGCGTGTCCACTTCCCCCGCTGAATTAATTATGCGCCGGTCTCTACGCACCCGCCGACCGTTGTGTCTCGTCCTATTGCTGCTGGAGCTCCACCTCTCATTGTGTTGCCTGTAGCGGGAACGTGGGTCAGTGCCGAGATTTTGTGTCATAGAATTTCATGTAAACGTGATTGAAATTTTCGACGTCAGCGTCATTGTCCATTACCTCTACATCTGCCCCTACTTCTACATATGCTCCTTACCCATACGTCTGCCCCTACCTCTACGTGTGCCCCTTCCTCTACATATGCTCCTTACCTATACGTCAGACCCTTATGTCTACATCTGCCTCTACCTCTACGTCTGCCCCTACCTCTACGTATGCTCCTTACCTATATGTCAGACCCTTAAGTCTACATCTGCCCCCTCATCTCTACGCATGTCTTCATCTCTACGTCTGCTACAAGAGCTAATTACACAGCTGCAAATTACAGCCGTCAGCACGCGTTCACAACATCAGGGAGCTGATGCGGCGCCGGCAGGACAGAATTAGATGTCGGGCCAGCATCCTCTCAGTACCTCCAGCATCCTCTCAGTACCTCCAGCATTTTCTCAGTACCTCCAGCATCCTCTCAGTACCTCCAGCATCCTCTCAGTACCTTCAGCATGCTCTTAGTACCTTCAGCATCCTTTGAGCACCTCCAGCATCCTCTCAGTACCTCCAGCATCCTCTCAGCACCTCCAGCATTTTCTCAGTACCTCCAGCATCCTCTCAGTACCTTCAGCATCCTCTCAGTACCTCCAGCATCCTCTCAGTACCTCCAGCATCCTCTCAGTACCGTCAGCATTCTCTCAGTACCTTCAGCATCCTCCATACATCGAGATGACGCGTCGTGTAAAATCCGTTTACAGCGTAGCGAAATAACCAGACACAACTGTTATTAATAAAGAACGAACCCTCTATTTCTCGCCCTTATGACAAGCGCTGGTGCTCGTAGTCTGATTCTAAAGCGATGCAGAGATGCACAAAACAGATGTAAGTAGAGATGCTAATTCATACGGCTGTATAGTTTTATAGCGTTGTGATCAGCCCTTACGTCACGTCTAACATCCTATAGTTCAAAGGTCCTGTCGGATCGTAAGAATTTACTTAACTTAGTCGCTCTTTCAATCGTAAATATTTATTTTTTCGTTTAGATTTACGGAAAACTATAATTTAAAGAAAATGAATGCCTATTACGTACATGAAAGTAGAAGTAAAAGATTAAAACTTTTCATTACCTTTCAGTTTTAATTTTTTTGCCGAGATGTTTAAAATTATCTATAATTTCAGCCACGACAGCATTGTTATCGATTATATTATAAATTAACAGAACGGACAGTGTAAACCTTGGACTATGTTTCGGTCTTTCAGTGAAATAAATATAAGAATGATATCACTGAATTCACAGCAGGAATCTAACCGGCCTTTGTATTTAATTAAAATTTAAAATGTAAACTTATACATTGATCGCTACAAGTTTGAATTCATTTTAGGCACAACTTAATATTGTATGAATTAGGCGTAACTTGAATTTTGGCACAACCTTATTTTGTATGAACTAGACACGACTTAATTTTAGGCACAACTTAATTTTGTATGAACTAAGAGGTATTCTACCAAATAGAGCGGACGAATTGGCAGTTTTAGAGCCCCTTCGGTAGCACACTCCCGGCACGACGACCTCTGTGAACGACTATTTCTGCGTTCTCTTTTCAATCGCGTCTCGAAAAAGCAACTCATCTTGCCCAATCAGACGTTTTGAAGACAATTTTCCAGGCTACAGGTCTTTGCTATTTAGCTGGCAATAATGTTCTCGAGTTCTCATTCCCTTCAGTCTTTGGAACTTCGTTCAAACTAAAGTTCTCATTGTCAATTACAGTGACCTATATTACCATTGTGACCACTTGAAATAACTTTTGAAAATATTAAGAATGGACGCGCGTTTTACGTATGATTGCTGTTGTTCTCATGAATTTATTTTTAAACTTTTACCGCTTTCGCGTGAGTGCGGAGTACCCCCGTGTGCGGAAATGTAAAAGTAGGATCAGAGTTATTAACTGAAAACGAAACAATGCACTGTCAAAATGTGCCCCGTGTCACTTTGTTCCCGGCTCAGCCGACTTAAAGTAGAAGATTAAGGAGAGTCCAGTTCCGCTGGTCACCCTGTATAATGACACGGATTCTAGCTCACAAAAAACTATGTTCTTTTCAACATGGAAGTTTTTCTTTAAGCCGATCGTTTTCTTGTCTGGCATGCTTGATAAAAAACGTACGACAATTGCCACAGAAACGAAAATTGCAGCTGTAGACATCCTCTGATCGATTGAATGCCGTCCAAACTGGTTGATGTGCTCGAAATTTTCAGCCTCTGACCTCTGACGAAGAAATTTTATGAGAACCGTGTGATCGGTTAGCCAACATTTCTCTGAGAGCCTCGGTCGCGCTCAGAAGGAATGCGACACGAATGCTGGGAATTTCTCAGACGATTTGAAATTTGTTTCAATTGTGTTTCGTTTCTGAGGAACGTGGCTCTCCAGTGAGCCTCTCGAGGCAACACTTGGCTTTGGTCCTGGAAATGAGTTTGGATTTGTAGTCTTAGGCGAGAAGAAATTCTAATGATTTTTCAGAATCTGATTGTGTTTTTTGGAATAAGGTTGCCGAAAGTACATATACCCTGGAGGTATTTCAGATGATCACTTCTACAGGATAATTCAATCTAAACTCTTGAAATCTTGTGTGTAACAGACTCATTCTCGTAAAAATGTTATCCAAATGCATAATTCTACAGATCTTGCTGCTACTAAAAAAAAAAAAACACTTTTATTTAACTCGCATCTCGGAACTTCGTAGGATTGTTTCCTCAGAGCAAGTAACTTTAAAACAGAGTTACCCCCTCAAAAACCCTAAAAAGAATAGCACACTTTTACAGGTCCCGAACTCCGTGTGTTCCTGTGCTACTCTGGAACACCAACGGTTTGTTTTTAAGTAAGTTTACCAGCGTCGGCAGACACGGCCGCTCTCTTCTTCCTGTTGTCAAAAAGAGTTTTTCTGTGTTTTTTCTCAGAGGTTCTGAAGAGGAGAAGCTCCCAAGGTTGGCTCTCAAACTTACGCAAGTTGCAGTCTTCAGCTTCCATGACTTGTGTTTACCCTTGTCTTGCTCGGCCACTTCTTCCAGACCCTGGGCAAAGGAAATTGTGGAGCGTTTTTTAATTGTATACACAATATTGTTACAATCCAAGTGAGTTATGTTAAAAGATTTAGTTTCCAATTGTCCTTTACCTTACACACAATATCGTTACAGTCCCAGTGAGATAACAAATGTTTCGAATTACTGGTCATATATTTAGCTTACCTTCTTCCTTCACTATACGCCCTATATCGGTCCGGGGCCAGTAAGTTCCAGTCAAATGTTTAGTTAGCGTTGGTCCTTCCAGAAGAACAGGAGAACAACATTGGCGTGTGGTGGTCCTGAGGCAATACTGAGTCCTGAAAAAGCTAAAAATACAGAGTGTGTTTTATGTTGGAGATTATGTTCGTCTGCTGGTTTGTCGTCAGATGCAAGATTATTCCCGCACAGTCTGAATTGCAGGAAAATCTTAGGAACTAGACGGACTTTCATTGACATAGTCGGCAGCAAAAAGCGTAAAAATCTTGAAAAAACAAGGGAAAAGATTGCATAGGTGCCCAGCTTTGAGTCCAATTGCAAGAATGCTGAACAAATGGTCAGATAAAGTCACATTAAAATTATTGGATTTCCATTTAGCGCAAGATATGACGAATAAGCACCTAATTTTCTACGTATCCAAGGTGTTGCATAAAAGGGTTACCGCAGTTTAATTCTTCGTCAGGTATTTTTTAAAACAGGTGTAGTATTATTTGTTTAAAATGTTCGTAACGAGCAACATTGGCGTACTAGTTTATCTGCTTAGCTGTGAGGTATTTAATGCGATGTTCAATGGGACGATAGACAATAACCACTCTTCGATCTAGCTCGGCTAAAAATGAATAATAGGCTGAAAAATGTAAATTATGACATATTTTCTTACATAACATTTGAAATATTGCTGCCTTTTGTGCAATGAAATGTTGCTCTAGAGAGAAATCAAAGGTTTACCGACTATATTTTGAACTAGGAAAAAAACTTCATGAAAAAAAACACGTCAAGAAGCTGGATTTTTTTTCCAGGTGCTTGCAAACGTACTTAAGAATTTAATCACTTTTCACTAAGAATTTGCTGAAACACATGGTTTTGAACGTGAGTTTCACAGATGAACTTGCTTTCCTGACATGCAAATATGATTAGACAACGAGAAATTCAAACATATTCAAAATACGATGGATCACCCACGTACTCGATGTTGTATGTCTCATACAAACTCTAACGCCTCACTCGAGAGGGTCCACCATCACATGTTTACGAATGGTTCCATTGAAATCATTAACAATTTCACGCATTTGGCTCACATTTCATTTCAGAACTGGAATTCCAACTCGAATTTCACAAAAATTTATTCCAGTGGTCACGTATTTAACGCGCTAGCATTGGTGAAAATGTCATGTACGTATGTTTGTTTCCCCTGAGCTCTAGGTTTATTTTCTTAGAATCAGATCTAGCTCCAGTGAAGTCGTTATTGTTTCTTTATAATGAAGAGCTTAAAATTGGGGAAAGTTTTACAGAGGTTCGCAGTCGAGGAACTTTCTTAAAAAACTTAAAAGTATCAGACGTCCTTTTGTAAATTTTACATTAAAGTCCTTTAGATAAATTTATTCACACCCATCTCGAGAAACGAACACTTTCCACTTTGCATTACAGTCCTTTAGATAAATTTATTGACACTCCTGTCTCGAAACGGACATTTTCCAGCGCGGCCTAATTCTACTCATCGCAATGCTTGCGCTTTTCATGCATTGTTCGGGGCCACAGAACTCAATGTAGAACAAAATTTTCCTGAAAGAGAAATTACTTGTGCTTCTTCACATTAACAAATGTGCTACGTGCTCCTCTTAGCGGGCATCCATCTGCTGCAAATGTAGAGGCTGGTTAAAGTTTCATTCTTTCCATCTACCATTATACGAGTACAAATCCTTAAGAAATTGCGGATCAATGGTAACCGTGATACCGGATATTCGCAGTTGTTAAATCTGAGTTTGCTGAAGACACGACAACATTAGATGTCGTATTTCCTGGCGTTCGAGACTCTTTCTGTTGTTCGGAAGAGACCAACGAGACTCCGTGAGACGGACGTCGATGTCGGCAAAATCCACTCAGTCCATTCTTCTCATCGCGAGAGCACGAGAAAATTTTTTTTGAGATTTGGCAGTAATGATTCGGATGCCTTCACTGGTATAATGAGTCCAGAGTTGTTCAAAGACTTTACTTTGTATGTTGTATTATTTTAACTAGATTTGGCACTCTCTACTGGTGTATCTAGTGTATTTTCCCTAGATTTGGCACTCTCTACTGGTGTATCTAGTGTTATTTTCCCGAGATTTGGAACACTTTGCAAGTGAATCTAGTATTATTTTTAAGAGCTATGGCTCACCTCATTGGAGTAATTTGGGTTATGTGTGCTGGATTTGGCAGATTTTACCGATGTATTTAGCATTACTATCCAGGAATTTCACGGATTTTAACTGATGTGTCTAACATCATTTTCCCAGTGTTTTATTTACTTTTCTTCCATTTGTAGCATTATTTTCACAAGATTTTAAAGACTTAACTAGAATATCTCGTAGTATTTTCCTGAATCATTGACTTAACTAGTATATATAGTACAGAGTGACACAGAAAAAACTGGAGCGTTTGAAATGCGAAGCGATAACTTACAGGATCAACAGGACGGAATTTTCAAAAATTGATAATTTGGATTACTGTCTCTTAAGAGGGCAGTGGCGGTGGATCAACTGCTATCAGTACAATATTTTGGAACATTTTTCACATTTTTATTGTATTTTTTTAATTCCTGGTTTTCGTGCCATCCTGTAATTTTCCCCTGGATTCTACAGACGTTACTTTTACACCCAGTACTTTTCCCTTTGAGCTTTTAAAATGCAAGGGAAATTTTCTTGGCCTTCTATCCCTGGGTAATTCCTCTGCTGGAAATACACGGCGATTGCTCAAATTTGCTGTAATGAATCTAACTGTTTTGATTTTGATCTCAATCATAAACGGCCCATTCTTCCCCAGACGCGTGTACCCAAATGTAGAGCAAAAAATAAATCATTTATTCTGAATTCAATTGCGAACAAAGCGTTTAATTTCAATTATAATGATATCGACATACTAATTTAATTTAAATTATCATGCTATCGACATGCTACTTTAATTTGAGTTATTATGCTCTCGTCGTGGTAATTTAGTTTCAATTACCATGCTATTGACGTGGCACTTTAATTTGAATTACCATGCTGGCGACATGGTAATTTAATTTCGATTATCGTGCTATCGATGTAATATTTCAGCCTAACGACCAATCATACTACGACTTTCCTAGTTTACCTTCGATACACATATATTTTGTTGCATATGTTTTTGAAGGCCTGCAAGATTTGATCATGATGTGTAAAATGAAGCTGTCAGCGCTGAGCATGCTTGTGCTATAGCACCAGAATGCGTTTCGGCAATCACCCTTCATCACGCAGAACAGGTATTTCCAATCCGCATGGTTTACAGCAGAAACTCCCATCGAATTACGCAGAAAAAACGCACTCTACTGGTGTATCATCGGTAAAATCATACCTCCAATTCAACTCGAGTGAGTTTTTTACGTACATCCTCGGAGAATAAACGACTTTGGTAGGTTTGATACCAGCCAGCGATAAAAATCTGCTCCACAGTTCTGGGTGCTGATGGAGAGCTAGCTACGTATTTCTGGCACGCGAGATGCCGTAGGGAGCCTGGCCTCCAGGGCGTGTGAGAATGCAGAAGTGATTGAAAGATCAGGGCAGTCAAGTCAGATATTGAAGGAGAACCTGACTCTTATGCCTATCTTCTTTAAGTGGCATATCACTTTCACGGGGCCGATTTTAAGTTCTGAAGAAACCTTACCTCTCTCCTCCAATTCTCCTTCTTCCAATAGATTTCAGTGCCTAGGCAACAAATGATTCAATAATGTATTCGACATTGCATAGACATAGCGTTGGAGTCCTGAGTGGTGTTCTTCTTATTGCAGTTTTTCAACTCTTTTCTGCTTATGTGAATTATTTAGCAATTTTAACACATTGTTTCACTGTGCTAACGAACTATTCTCACTCTCTGGTAAACTGCACAGCGGGCCTACAGGAAGGAATGCTTTATTTCTCAGAAGGTATAGCTTCACTGAGGTATACTACGGTTCTTAGGAAAAATAAAAACCGAAGAATAGCTAAATACGAACATAAAACAACTCGAGCATATTAATTCTAGTGAGCTCTCTTCTGCAGGAGGACGTCTACTCAAGTCAAAATGCACGATATTTTGTATCTAGGATACAATAATTTCCTATCACGGCTTAGGACATGCACATGAAATTAGCAGATCCTGAAGGGATAAAAGCTGTGAAATATATCGGAATTAAACTGCTGTACAGCACTATCGATCCATATTATTATTGTTATTTTATTACTTAAAGCAATGGATCATTTTTCCCTACATTTTCGTACATATATACACAGTGCAGCGAACGAGACACGAGTTTCAGAACATGATGTCACCAATATATCGGAATTCCATTTCAGAATATTTCATGTGCGACCGGCCCCCCCTAATCCCCCCCCACTCGCCCCACCTCGCAATGTCTACACTGAATGAATGTTCTTCACATTAACTCTCATTGAAATAAGCAATGGCCGGAGTGTGCCTAGAATACATCTCCTGAATTCCAGAAGTTCAGCCGTTTCGAACGGATACGTTTCTCAGAATTGCAGAAGTTCTTTAAAAAGTCATGGCTGCCTCGCATCCGAAACGTCTGAAGAGTCCTTAAAAAACATTAGCTCGATGAAATGTTTATTAGACGGTTATGAAGGACGATTTGACTTAATAAGGGAGCTCCTGAAGGGCAGCGAACTGCGAACTGGAGGTGGTGCTGAGACCTTAATATTGCGCTCGGCCGAGCTTCACGGCTCCTTGAAGGAATATTTCCGAATAGAAAACTGAGGTGTAGTGCAATTTGGGTTTGCTTGGGTCTTAATATTGAGCCATTTATTGGATTAAGTTGAGCTCTTATTTATGGAGTGATATTAGGTTTATTATATAAAGTAATATTGCGGTTACTACGTTGAGTAACCTATTGAGTAATATTAGGTTTGCTACGTTGAGTAACCTATTGAGTAATATTAGGCTTGCTACGTTGAGTAACCTATTGAGTAATATTAGGTTTGCTACGTTGAGTATCCTATTGAGTAATATTAGGTTTGCTACGTTGAGTAACCATTTGAGTAATATTAGGCTTACCATTAGGCCTTGAATAATAAACCTAGAAATTAAACTCAAGCTTTACTTGGGGTCCAATATTAGCTCAGCCGAAGTTGACGGCGCTGCGAAAGCATATTTTCAAATAAAAAAATGAGGTGCGATTATCGAGGAGCTCTACTGAACGTTCTCCAGCCTCATACTCTTATTTTTTGAACCCTAAACCATTGTGCGCGACAAATTGATAACAATCTGAGTTAAACAACAAATAAATTTTAGAACAAGCTTTTGAATATTCAATGTTTACAAAAAGTATTACATAAATATAGAAGTGCAACTTTAAGCTATAAACCTGCATAACAACCATGTTATGTATACAGTCGAATAGCTTGTAAAACAAGAACTACACTTTCGTTGCTAATTTAAATAAATTTCATACCGGTCATATACATGTCTATCATTCTAGTCGTTTAAACGTGAAATACCGCTTCCTGGCGAGTTAAATACAAATAGCCAGATCATACACTTAGACGATTATTCTAGTCTTGTTGAGCACGAAAACAGCTTTAATCAAAATAAATATATAGTAACAGATCATATGCGCGAACGAAAGTTCTGGTGTTGTTTAACACAATGTACTGTATAGCTTCAGACCAATAAATATATTATGTATATATAATATATATACTCACATTTGGATATTCTAATCTTGTTCCCCCGCGGGCTGTACGGGAGGCAGAGCGTGTCATTACCTGGTGATACCTGATTATACCTGGTCATACCTGGTCACTCCTGGTCAAAGTCTGGTCACACCTGGTCATAACCTGGTCATAGCCTGGTCACAACTGGTCATAACCTGGTCATAGCCTGGTCACACCTGGTCATAACCTGGTCATAGCCTGGTCGTACTTACAGTGGGCTGAGGCTGACCGCTTCAGTGCGAGCAGACGTCGATGTTTTCTCCAACGGAAGAATAATCCTGAAAATGGCGTTGGGAAGCCCTAGTATTTATCACTCGTCTCCTCAGCTCGCAACAAATCAACTGCGTGAGAGCTCGCTGGCCAAGGGGACCAGCTAATGACTCACAGCCACGTATGAGTTTTATGTATTTAATTCTTTGCTCCGCATCCTCTGGAATTGCAATTTTTCTATAGAATTCTTCGGATCCTTTGAAGTTGTCGCAACGCAAGAGTTCATTTGTGCAGACTCCACTGACAGTACGCATTGAATACGAATTATTACTTCCCAGAAAGCATAATTGTTTTTATGCAACGGTACCTCAACGGTACTTTATCTGATAGCCAGCCACAAAGCGAACTGCATATAAATTAAATCTGTTGGACTATGTCAAATACATCCTGCGTCACACTTACCTCCACGGTACTGAAATTTCTTTCAGGTCATTCATTGCAACACATCGACACGATTTTAGCTGCTTTGGTTTTGACGGCGTCTCTAAAAACCAGGCTAATTTTTCTGAATGCAATTCGGCGGTACAATGGTTAGGCATGACAGAGCTTCTTGCATGCGCTGCAACTACTCGTACTTATTTCTCAAAGCCTATCAGTAGAGAGCAACCCAGTACTATGGCATCTCAATACCAGACTTGAGCCCCGAGTGAGGAATTTAGCAAAATATAAACTGAATTATAACGTTACCTTAACGAGTCAAAAGTTCTACGAACATTCGCGTTCACTACGCAGCTACAAAGGCGGCCACTACGCTACCTACTACCATCAAAATTGAGGTAGTTTTCAACACCCTCACGCAGCTTTGTTTAACTATTTAACGGTTTCTGGACACTTTTTAACTAAGAATGCGTAAATTCTTCACGTATATTGGCCAGAACGTCATCCATACTTCAACTGAACCTTGGTGTCAATTTCAGGTGTTTAGTAGAATAAGATTGTACGCCTTATACGCAGACGGCAACCAGGTCCGTTCTCTTTCTAGTCTTAAAACCAATTTTCATTGTGCAGTAGAATAAGATTGTGAGATAGACGTGCTCACGATAGCTGTATTTTTTAATTATAGCCGGATGGAAGCGCAGGAGTACTCAAGAATACAGAAAATTAATTATATATAGTCAAATTTTAAATTTATAAATTATATTTGATTTGATTTTAATTTAATTAATTATATTTAGTTATAACCGGATGGATGCGCAAGAGTACTCGAGAACATAGAAAATTAATTATGTCTGTAATTTAATTATAATTTAATTAATTATATTTAATTATAGCCGGATGGATGCGCAAGAGCACTCAAGAATACAGAAAAATACTCTAAAATACTAAAAATTAATTTGAAGTACACTGTTAACGCAGAATTTCGTGGCATTTGTAAGGGCATCAACGCTTATTTTCATGCCACTGATGAGCACATCAACGCAGAATTTGATGCCTCTGATGAGGTTTTATGTATTTTTGAATTGAGTGAATTTAGTACATGGTGCTAATTAGATGATGACATTTAGCACAAGGAAGACTTTGGGACAAGTCTACTCTAAATTCTCTGCGTTGAGACGAGGTGCAAATTTACATTGCTGAATGAATAAAAAAAATACTACGGTTCACCAATGGTATTTTGGCTCAAGGAAGTGATGGTTTTTATTACTTTAAAAGTGCAGTACAATATTTTGTTAACGATAAGTTATTTCATTCAATACCTGTAAAGATCTAATATCATAAAGCAACACAGCTAATTCAATAATTCAAGTTTATGACTTGGTAATCCGTGAAATAAAAAAACAAAATGCATCATGTTTGCTTTTCACGATGTTTCCGTAAAGTTTTCTTTTCTTGTCAAGTATTCATTTCCTCTTGGCAAAAAATGAAGTTACAAAAAAGAAACGAAGATATTTAATTTTTAATTTCGTTTTCTGTGTATAAATTGGATTCAAAAAGAACTGAAAAGTATTCTACTGAAATTATTATTTTTTGATAACTTGAAACTTGTCAACATATAATGCATGTAAAAATAACAAAAGATAACAACATACCATACAGATGTGCAGTTCTGATAAAGTACATGTATTATATACTTCAGGAAGGGATTGACGTTTTACTGTTCACTCAGATCGTATAAAAAGTTTATTTTTGAAAGACTCCTAGAAATTTTAGTGCATCATAAATTTCCTATTGAAATCGTCAAAAATTTCTTACTAAGCACCGTGAAGACAGGCATTGCGATTTAAATTCGTCAGAGTGTACTGTAAAAACGCTCTTTGAATAGTGAATGTAAAAATGAGTCTCCTACTCTCAGTTGGTCTTTATTTTCCTGCTCAAAAAAGTAAGACCAATTTGCTTTGCCCAAATGTCATACGAAAACATCCTTTTCTGAAAGTCCCCAAGCGAGCCTAGAGGGAGGCGTAGAAATGTTTTCCATTCAAGAAAAATGAGAAAAAATATCCTAACATCCCAGCACGTTCGCGCGACGCTGGCGCTGACTATTTTCTTTTCATCGAGAACGCGAGCGAATTTTGTTGCCACGAGAGCCCAGTTTTTAAAGCTTCCTCGCTTCATGATTGCAGGCTGACCCAATTAGAGAGATAAATTGCTTAATCTGCGCCAGCCTACTCATTATGCATCAGGGGCGCAAAATAGGCAAAATGTTTGCATCGGCTCAGAAAATTGTCGCCGAAATTCGTTCAAATAATGAGAAGTTTAGGCTCATTCACGAGAGTTCTACTGCGACTTTCGGAATCATTTTCCGTCACATTCACAATCATTTTCTGTGACATTCACGGCCATGTCCTGTCATACTCAGAATTATTTTTGTTGACATTCAGGTGAATTTTCCGTGATATTCAGAAACATTGCCGTGACATTTATAATTATAAATGTCACGGAAATGTTCCATTAAATGGGAGAAAATGTTTATGAACATTTTCAGTAACAGTCGGAATCATTTTTCCTCGTGACGTTGCCGTTACAAGCCTTTCTGGGATAATTTTTTTTAGCATTTTAGCTTACAAGATAATTTTTTTGTTATTCAATAATGGTTTCATTAGCGTTGCATTAGATCACTCCCCATTGAAAGTGGACATTTAATGGAACTGTTTGCTAAACAAATAGTCCCGTGTAGAAAAATCGATGATTTGTACGTTGTGTGAGCCAGTTAGGCTGCGGCAGGAGGCTGAGAGGCCTCTCTTTTTACTAAATGAATAACACATTCAGCAACGTTTGTCATTATTCGAACAGCTGCAGCCATACAGAGGACACGAGGGATGTCGCATTATATCACAAATTATATCGCATTATATCACACTTTATGTCGCACCCTATATCACGAATTATATCGCATTAAATCACACTTTATGTTGCACCCTATATAACAAATTATATCGCATTATATCACACATTATATCGCATTATATCACACATTATATCGCATGATATCACATATTACATCGTATTATATAGCACATTAAATCGCATTGAACAGCTTGTTATATCGCATTCTATCGCCCATTATATCGCGCATTATATCACGGGATATTACATTATATCCCATTGTATCGTTCATTATATTGCGGATTACGTCGCATAATATCGCATTATATCACATTGTATCACGCATTACATCGCGTATTACATCACGGTGCATCACATTACATCGCATTGTATAGTACATTATATCACGGGATATAGGATTATCTCACATCAAATGGCGCACTACATCCCGCATTATAGCTCGCGTTATCGCACATTATAGGCAGGGGGGGGGGATGGGGGAACTAGAGCCGCTGCTCGGCAGCCACAGCACGAGGTTCCTGCACCATCATGAGTACATCAAGGAAAGCTAAGCGAGTAGTACGAGTACATCAAATTAATACGAGTACATCAAATTAATACGAGTACATGAAAATAATACCAGTACATCAAATTAATACGGGTACATCAAATAAATACGACTTCATCAAACTAATACGAGTACATCAAATTAATACGATTAAATTAGTACAACAGGGTAATACCAGTAAGTTAGTATATCAAATTATTACGAGTACATTAGTCCATCAGATTAATGTGAGTATTTTAAATTAATACGAGTACATCAGAGAGATACGAATACATCACCACAACAGATTAATTTGAATATATCACCACAACAGATTGATATGAACACATCACCCCAACAGATTGTTACGAATACATCAACAAGGGCACATCAGAGAGATATACA
This sequence comes from Orchestia grillus, assembly GCA_014899125.1. NCBI lineage: Eukaryota > Metazoa > Arthropoda > Malacostraca > Amphipoda > Talitridae > Orchestia > Orchestia grillus. The sequence goes on from VOMN01021503.1 coordinate 25,742, forward strand.
AAATTCCTTAAATTCATTGAAGCAAATTCGAGCGTGATCGTCAGGCCACACTTGTGTGCCTCCTCTTCCCCGCTGCTGTGTTTACAGCGCTGAGGCAGGCTGCTCCCCACGACAGATTGATGGCAGCGAGGCAGGGGATGGATGCCTATCTTTTACAGCCTTCAAAAATTATTCGATTTTGCCTCGATTAAATCCAAGGACACAGAAGTACACACAAGTACACACGGGCCTGTATCTGCTAAACAAGAGTACCTAAAAGTACGGAAAAGTACTCAGAAATACTAAGAAGTACGTTGAAGCACGCTTTGGTACACAGAAGTGCACAAGACACAGTTTTTTTTGTTAATTTTTTACGATGTTCAGAAGGCCCCCCCAAAAATTTAAATAAATACTCCAGTGTCGTAATCACAAACGTGAGATGATTATGTCACGCAAATACTTGTTAGTTTCTTTCAGTATTGGACGTACTGAACATCAACCTAGTCAGTATATTAACACATACTTTAATATCAATTTATACCTAACACTTTAACATCAACTAATAATTAATACTCTAATATGAACAACAACAGTAATGTTCTTACCCACTGCGAGCCCTTGTCTCCCAACAGTCGCACCCGAGGCAGAGCATTAGCACTTAACTTTCCTTCACAATAAATTATTCCGGCCTGTGTTTTTGTGTCAGCGCAAAAAATACGCAAGGTGCCCTCCTGCGGCGGGGCAGGCAATCCTACGCTTCTGATTAATTGTTTTGAAACTGCGAATTTCTTTTGGCTATTCGTGACTCTTTCTTGTACGGGTGTAATCAAGCCTGACAAATGCGTCCACGGGGATCTCATGAAGCTCAAAAAACGCAACTCATACGGAAAAACGCAACTCGTAAGGAAAAACGCAACTCATGCGGGAAAATGCATTTCATACAGAAAACCAACTCGTACGGAAAAACGCAATTCATAAGGATAATCGTAACTCATATGGAAAAATGCAACTCGTACGGAAAAACGTAACTCGTACGGAAAAACACAACTCGTACAGAAAAACGCAACTCCTACGGAAAAATGCAATTCGTATGGAAAAACGCAACTCATGCGGAAAAACGCAGCTCACCACTCCTCTCCGGTGCGGACATCTGCGATATCCTCCATGTTTTTCGAGTATTTTTCGCTGAACAAGAATTGTGGAATTGAACAAATCACGCTGGTGTTTTGAAAAGGTGCGCTCTCGTTTGTCTCATGCATTCCATGAATTTGGGTGAGTAGAGCTCTCGAAAATGTGACTGATATTAAAGGGTTTGCTTTTTTCAGAACACAAACAGTTTACTCGTACGGACGGAATGTTTGGATATTTTTAATATAAGTACTTGCTGAGTTTGAAAACGATAGACAAGCGTGTTTCCTCTTCCCGTAACGTCGATTGGCAGCACAAACATTCGACGTAAGCACGAAATTCAATGTTCGTTCGGGAAATTCCCGACTGACGCTGTCAACATATATAGACACCGAAGTCACATCTGCAGAAGAATGATTGGACGGCACTCCCTGTCAATACCATTCGGATCTGTGACCAATATCGATCAATATTACTGAGCTCAGAGTCCAATATCGGAGCTTCGAAAAGCGTCGTGATTGTTTTTATGCTCTCAGGCTTATGCAAAGAAGTGCTATGCAAGCAAGCATATCAAGTAATGAGAACGTCCGAGTAGAACCCGTGTTGTTGTGTTGCAGCTTCATGCTTTAGAGATTGTTCGAAAGAAATTCGATTGAGTAGAATGCTCAGGTACGCGTTTTAGCGGATGACGTGAGTAGCACATTTTTTTGACTTAAATTCAATGGGCTTGGGAATTAGATTACCGAACGCGGTATTGATGAAAGAAGCCCCTGTACTCATTAGCTCGGGCTGCTTCTCCAGCAACATTCTGCCCCGTTGTGCTTTGAATCATGCGTGGATCATGCTTTTTGCAGGCATGAAACAAGATTTAATTTTTGCCATTGAGTGAATGTCATTAATTATCTGTAGCTCAGAAGGCATGCGTACATGCTGATCATGCTGATTATATCTGTGTTTTCTGTGTCAATATGAAAGTTAAATCAAAATAATTTTTGGGGTGCACTATAAACAAATGATTTAAGTACTGAGAATCTGAGTTAATAATTGTTTAAACAAACATTTAATGTGTATTGAGTCTGGTACAGAATGAATTTTCAGATTTTACTGATTGAATGCTGCAACTTTGACATCTGAATATAAAAGTTTGTTTTCGGAATCTGCACGAGAGAGCTCGATTTGATGAATCTGTGAAGTTTCGCTTGGTGAGTTTTGAGAGCAAGGGTACTTGAAACTCAGGCTTGAAGTGACGGAACGTTGAGGAAATAGGGTTTTCTAAAAAATGGGAGCAGTAGGATACCAAGAGTTAATTACTAAGAATGCAGACATATTCTATCCAGACTGATGTGAGTAGCACTTCATGAAAATGGAGAGCATGATTTTGAGCTCACTCTCGTGAATATTGAGCTCACTTTCGTGAATATTGAGCTCACTTTCGTGAATATTGAACTTACTTTTGTGAATACTGAGCTCACTTTCGTGAATAGTAAGCTTACTTTCGTGAATATTGAGCTCACTTTCGTGAATATTGCACTTACTTACGTGAATATTGAGCTCACTTTCGTGAATATTGCACTTACTTATGTGAATATTGAGCTCATTTTCGTGAATATTGAGCTCACTCTCGTGAATATTGAGCTCACTTTCGTGAATATTGAGCTCACTCTCGTGAATATTGAGCTCACTTTTGTGAATATTGAGCTGGATTTCTCAAATAATGAATAACATTTCTCTTGCTTTGATGTCTTACAGAATATTAGAGGTAGATCTTCCGCATGACAGAAAGTCAGACTCGAACGTTCAAGGGAGTGCAATAGCTAGAACAGAATGTTGAGGGATGGCTTTTGATGTTTCCAAGACGATTACCGCTTACAAGCTCCTTGTTCAGATCCTGTTCAAAACGTTGTGCTTGCATGCTTTTAGGACACTATTACTGAAGATTGTTCTAGAAAACTGTTTTAATGAACACATTCTGGAAATACTCGTAGTTCCTAAACACATTCCCCGGAAATAGTGGCGGAAAAAATTCCAGGAAACTGCTACAGAAATGGTGCCTGGAAGCTACAAAAGAAAAAGTTCCAAGAAACTGTCTTGGCAACAGTCGCTTGAAACTTTTCTGAAAATAAACCCATGAAACTCTCCTAGAAATAGTCCCAGGAAACTTTCCTAGAAATAGTCTCAGGAGACCGACCAATAAATAGTTCGAGGATGTTGTCCGGGAAATAGTCCCATGAAATTGCCTTAGAAATAGTTCCAGAAAACTGTCCTATAATTAGTCACCGGAAATTGTCCAAGAAATAGTCCCAGGAAATTGTCCCAGAAATTGTCATATGAAATTCTCCTCGCACCAGTCCCAGAAAATGGTCGTAGAAAATGATCCAGGAAAGTGTCACGGAAAAACTTCCAGGACAGGGCCCTGGAAAGGGTTTTTGGATTCAGTTTCATGACGTGCCAAAAGAAGCGGTTTCAAGATGCTGAACCAGCAAGTAACTTAGGAAAACATTTGTTGCAGGCAAACACGAGGATAAGCCAACGCCCTGAAAATGAATGAAGAAAAACAATGATGATCGCTTATGCGGTCAGTTACTGATTTGACCAACCGTAACCCATTGGGTCTCTACTTTAAAGTCCCGTTGAGCATCTGATGATTTATTTTCATCTCCTAACAAATATCCAAAGTCAAACAATATAATTAATTCACTTGAATTTCAATGAACCGTAACCCTGACACCATGGAAAACCCTTGTTTAATTACTGAAAGACACCTGTTGAGTTTCTACCCTGTATTATTATTGAAGAAAGTGCATAGCTTCAAACACGCAAGCAAGACGATCAGAGTTTTAGTATAATACAGATGGAAGCGAATATCGTCGACATCATAAACTGGCTGAACTCAATCTACGAAAATCGAACTCAACTAGGCGGCGTGACACTCTTTCTACACGCCAGTTGAAATGTATTCAAACGGTGCGTGATCACGGAAATTTTAGGGCAACGCTCCATTTTAATCCAATTTTCTTCGTCCTTAGAGACGTGAAGTGAACAGACGAACAATTGGCTGAGATTAACGTGTGATCGGCGGTGAGATTCAGGCATTGCAGGCACGCCGAGCTGCTCGATATAACACGATTTTTGCATCGTCCAAATCAACGAGGTTCCGATGAGAAAATTGAAAACCGAGCTTCAATGCCTCAAAGACTGGACTTGAAGCCTTCATTTCTCAGGACTGCCAGCCACTTCCTCATGAAAAATGCACGAATTGCTTCAAAGACAAACGTAAATTTTGCATAATCGTCTCAATTCAGACTCGAGAGGAGAAGGAGGCGGGGGGAGAGACGGTCCTCTGGACTCTGCCTCCGTAGCCTCGCTGAGAATTTCATGCCACGGATGAACACATCAACGGGGAATTTCATGCCACTGATGAGCACATCAACGCAGAATTTCATGCCACCGATGAGCACATCAACTCAGAATTTGATGCTACTGATCAGCACATTGATGTACATAGAATTTCATGCCACGGACGAGCACATCAACACAGAATTTCATGCCACGGATGAGCACATCAGCGCAGAATTTCATGCCACTGATGAGCACATCAACGCAGAGTTTCGTGCCACTGATGAGCACATCAACGCAGAATTTCATGCCACTGATGAGCACATCAACGCAAAATTTCATGCCACTGATGATCACATCAACGCAGAACTTCATGCCATTGATGAGCACATTGATGTACACAGAATTTCATGCCACCGATGAGCACATCAACGCAGAATTTCATGCCGCTGATGAGTACATCAACGCAGAATTTCATGCCACTGATGAGCACACTAAAGCAGAATTTCATGCCACTGATGAGTAAATCAACGCAGAATTTCATGCCACTGATGAGCACATCAAAGTACACAGGCCTCACATAGCAGCCGAGCTGCAGCTCAGTGATGAATATTAACTCACCCTCACACTGCAGCGTCTGTAGGCTTCATGCGAAGTCACCCTTTGATGAAGAGGTTAATTACAAATGGCGAAAAACGAAGAGTGTGAAAATCAATAGGATAAAAGCTAAAAAGGCGATAATTGAGAAAATAAAAGCCAGTAGAGCGAAAAATCGAAAGGGCAAAAAATTATAAGGGGAAATTCAGGAGGGCAAAAAGTAATAAGGGGAAATTCAAGAGAGTAAAAATGAACAGGGGAGAAGCTAGAGTATGGGCAAAAAATACGGTGGTAATGTGAAGGGTAAATATGAATAGAGTACAACTGAAACAGGTAAAAACGAACGGAGTGAAAATCCGATGCTCAAAATGAATTGGGTGAAAATCAAGAGGGTAAAGACAGAAAGAGTAACAATGATGTGGGCAAGCGGAAATAAAATATATTTAGATAGATTTTTTAGTAACAATTTACACACAGAATTTTCATAGCACTTGTATGATAAGAAGATAACGACCATTAAGTAACGAACGTGACTAGGTAATAACTAAATAAATTGCAATTTCTAAAGCTTGCTTTCTGCAGCTGACAATTTCTTGTGACTATGGTTTTCGTACTGGTACACTGCTGCACACTCTTACACACTGTTGCCCATTATTGCACTTTATTGCACACTGTTACACACTGTTGTACACTGTTGCACATTGTTGCACATTGTTGCACACTGTTGTACACTGTTGTACCCTGTTGCACAACGTTTCACTCTGTTGCACACTGTTGCACACTGTTGCACACTTTTGCTCACTGCCCACCAACAACACCAGATACAGAGCTCATAAAATCCAGGTAGCCACCCCTCACCAGCGGCGACCCTCATGAACAAAGCGTGATGGTGGCCAATTAGTGAGAGGTCAATCATCCAAACTGGACTCAATAGGGTGTCGAGTTGGGCGCTGCCGTGAGAGAGTTCACTCAATGATGAAGAGGTTCATTTACGAACTGGGCTAAATGAACTCGACCTAAATGAAAGAGGGCTAAAACGAAGAGGGCTTTATTGAAGATGGTAAAAAGAATAGGGTGTGACTAAAGGGGGTAAAGTATGAGAGGGTGTAATTAAAAAGGATAAAAATGGCAGAAGGTACGACTAAAAGGGCGTAAGCGATAAAAGGTAAAACTAAAAACAGTGTAAATGGTACAGGTTGTAGCTAAAAAGAATATAAGCTTTAGAAGTTATAATTAAAAAGGGTATAAGCTGTATAAACCCGAGTATTCAGCATTGGCACACGGCGACCTATATCG
>VOMN01021504.1:0-20928 GCA_014899125.1 Orchestia grillus
CGATCAATGACTTGGTCCGTGCTGTGTTCCTTGCGAATGAGTAGAAGTACTTCGGATTCACACGAATTGCATCGAATACGTTTTTTTCCTCATTTGTAGTCTCCTGAGTAGAAGTACTTCCGATTCACACGAATTGCATCGAATACTTTTTCTTCCTCATTTATAGTCTCCGCTCGTGTTATTCCGCCAACTGCCTTTCCAGTTCGGTGACGCGAACTGATATTCGACGTCGAGTCTCGGGGCGTGTCAGTTCTGACAGAGACTTGAGGAGCCCTCTTCTCTTTCTCATAGCGATCCGGCGGTTTCGGGGGATCATTTTCAATTTCCATTCTTTCTTCATTGATGCGTGTTTACAGCAAGTCTTAAGAAATAATCTCTGCAGGTCCTCGTAGACTTTTTGACCCGTTCGGTCGGCTAGTCACTCTTCCCAGTTTATCCCAGTTTATCTTCCCAGGAGGATGGAAAAACTTCGTGTTGAGACGCTGAGACAATGAGGGTCTCAGCGTGAGACGGCGAAGGTCCGGCCACATCCTCTTCTACTCCGGAAAGAAGTCGTGGAGACACAGCGGGGAAGGGAGGTCTCACCTGACCTTTGCTCCGCTCGCTCTCGACAATAGACAAGGCTTTGTTGTACGCTTCATGTCCACAGTTTATATGCGCTTTAATGCGCAGCTCAAAGGTATACGTAGACCTTCTGATACCCAATCTTTCAAGGATGTATGTCGGTAGCTACGTACAACATAAATGTACATGGGTGTGACATTCAGCACAGCGTAAATAGAAAGCATTTATGATTTTTGTGCAAATGCCGCAATATGTATTTCCCGGGGCTGATTCATGAGGCACATACATTTTATACTTATTACTTTATGCTCAAGTTTGTACACAAAAATGTGCACTTGTTTCTGCGTCATGAGTTTAATGAACAAATCAAGTTGTCAGAGTTTCATCTAGTTTAAACGCTTGTTTGGCGTATTCACTTACACGTATGGCGAACACTTTTTCACAAGGTGTATTTTTTCACTTTCCCAGTGGAAACCTAGAGCCATTTCACCTCAGTTCATTTCACAGGAAATGCATACGCAAGCACACTTTCTAGATATGCACGAGGTTTGTAAACTTCGACTCTTGATATCGACCCGGGAGCAACGCCTCAATCGGCCATCCGTGACGGCAGTCAACGCGAGAGTCACCTTCTAGTTTATAAAACCCGGCCAGCACAGCTGACCATGATGATAGATTCAACGAATTACGAGATGATATTCTCAGCACTAATACAAAATATTTATTATGGGTGATTTCAATTTTCCTACATAGACTTGACTTCTAGACAAAGTCGAGCACTTGAACACAAACTTATTAAGCTATAACATTTCAGACATCGATACCACGGTACCTGATACCCGAATAAGCCAACTAGAAGTTACCGACAAAATGGAAAACCATAATATGATCGACTTTACACTTTAAGTTAATGACTCGACCGCAAGGATAAAACAAAAACCGTCCTAGACTCATGAAGCTTTGAAAAAATGAAACTAGAACTCAGTGGCATTCATTATGGAGAACAGGTGAACTAAAATGCTCACGAACCCGACAAAATATCCTCAGTAAAAATAATAACAGCCACTGAGCAATCTACCTTAACAGTGAAGTTCAACAGTAATAATCCTCCATTGTTCTCACAGGATATTAGGCTCCTGATCAATGCTAGGCATTAGCCGTACGGACGACTTAAAATGCAGCGAATGAAGTCTATCGACTGACCCACATTCGCACCTGCAGAGCTGCAATGCGAACTGTGACATCTACAATACGGAACGAAGACGTCACAATTGCAGTATTATGCAACCCCTACCCCAAAACCTTTCACAAATTTCCAAATGGTAGAAAACTCAAAAACGATACCACTGGATCATCGATCGACCTTGAAGACTCACCCTATACTAACAAGAAGACCACGGCCAGGATTCTCAATACATACACCATTTCAGTGCTTATTCTAAAATGCTTAATAAATATTTCTCAACCTCCGGTCTTGAACCTCAAGAAGACTTTGATTGCTAACATATTCACCGTGGAAAAGGCACAAAAAGAGCACAAAAGAGCCTAAACACTTTCAAATCTACCGGACCAGACGGCCTAGCTTTCTGAATACCTGAATAAATGGTCTACCAGTATGTAATTAGTGAGTCCCTGGGAAATATCTTCAATCAGTCTCTAGCAACTGACATAATTCCTGAGGAATGGAAGCAAGCAAAACCACTCCTGTCTTTTAAACAGGAAACAAGTACCAAATAAAGCATCACTCAACTGGGCAACAAGTGACTCTTCAATATTAATTTAGTAATCATGAACAACACCTGGCATCCCGCGAAGGAGTATTTCAAGTGCGTTCTTCTATGTAACGTACATCAACGAACTAGAAGTTGAAATAATCAGGTTAATCAATGAGTTCACTGACGGCACGGGATTTTGTCACAGAGCGTTCGCTGAGTGCGACAGAATAACCATTCAAGCAGATCTCAATCGGTTACACCAATGTACGAGACCTGGCAATAGGAGCGCCAGCATTGAGAAGTGGTCAGTGATGCACATTCATGAAGAAAACCGGCACTCTCACCACCTAGTGGACGATATACTAATTGAAACAGTGGAGCAACAGAGGATCTTGGTGCCACTATGACTAAAGATCTCCCTCACTACAAGCAAGCAAAAAACAGTCAAAAATGTGAGTAGAATTCTTGGTTTCATAGCGATAAATTTTGAATATAAATCCGAGAACATAATGTTGCCCCTTTGTGAACTTTAGTCCGACCATATCAATTACGTGCAATTTTGGTCCTAGACTCTCAGACGAGATATCAACAAGACGAAATGACTCAAGAGAAAAGCTACAAACATAAATTCCAGAACTCTGTAACCTTTGCTATCAACAATGTCTTAAGCAACTTGAACTCCTCTCACTCGAACATAGACGACTACAAGATCAGCTATTAAAAGCCTAAAAATATCTTCATAGCTTCAATGATGCTATCCCAGAAGAGCTTTTCGAAAGAAACAATAACGTTTTTCTGAAAAAAGTGGCCACAACTAATGAAAAAAACCTTCCAAATTTTTTAAGCCCCGGATTTCTTTAAGGTTAAAGTTGTTAGCATTTGGAATCAGCTTTCTAAAAGTATAGTCTCTGTTGGCACTGTGAGTACATTTAAGAATAACCTTGGCCAATACTGGGTAAAACATCGCGTATCAATCTAACGCCTTGATCAAGAATTGACACCCTATCAAAACTCCGTCACTGTGTCTGCTTATTTGTATGATACCTGCAGAACTGTTAGAGCTTGTAAAAGAACTAGCAGCACTAGTGCGCGCGTTGTAGCATTCAAACCTTGCGCCGCTACAGCTGTGTAGATTTTAGCTTGAAATATGCCCAAGAAATAATCGCTTTATGTCTAATCTGCGTTAGGGAATTATAAATGAAGAACATACTCATGAAAAATTCATTAGCCACGTTATAATTTAATTTATTCGATGGAGTTAGTTTTGCAGTGGACCTTTCCAAGGCATAAAAAGCTACAAATAATTCCAAATGAAATCCGTAAGCATATCTCTCGTTCATGAAATGTATGCACGAATGTGAAAATGTTACTTTAAAGCACAGTTTTCTTATTTAAATTTATGAGCATTAAATATTCAAAGTTTTCGTCGGAGAGTCCTAAACGCTGGGGTCGTCGGATTATTTTTTATCAGCAAATAAATTCTTTCAACTGCAGCTCTTGAGGTCACAGGAGTATTCAGTTCAGTGGACACTTTACTCAAAGTCCCGGAAGGAAACGATGCGTTATTGAACAGGACTCCCCCACGAGTACTGCTGCAAGGCCGTCGATTTAAGAACATTTTTGACTATCGCTCGGGTTGCAACTTGAAAAAATTCGTGCCTTCCTCGTCATCTACGGGATTTGAAGTGGTTTCTTTAGGTGAGCGATGGACTTCTGGCGCAGCAGTTAGCTTGTGTACCGCTTTTTTTTTTCACGCGTTCTTGGTCAGCAGTTTTGACAGCAGGATTGGAGGCTGGCATGAGCACACCGTCACTGCTTCGAAATACCTTCTGGAATCTTGTTTGGATCCTGATGAGCACATCAGCCAAAGAGTTGCAACTATTACGAGAGTTTTTTACTTTTAGATGCTTGTTAATGTTCGCAGTTAGAGTTGGATGATGTAAACCCATATACATACTTTTTTCCAAACTGCAAATACATCCAAAGACGGGGCTAGATATTCCATGATCGCCACGTAAGTATTGATGAATGAAATCTCTTTGTTTGAACATTTTATAACGCCTAGGTCATCACATATTTTGTTCATAGCTGCTTGTAGTAATGTGATAAAAAATTTACACCAGGTCATGGAGTTGTAAGAATAATTCCGGCCAGTTTGGCGTGGCCCCAGAAGACGCACGAAGGTTTTTTTCAACATTACGTCGTCAGCAACAGAGCATCTTCTTTGCCTCTGCCAAAAGGATCTTGCTATCGCAAAAGTTAAGCTGCATGACTTCTTAAATGTCGAACAGCCAGATGAGGCTTTGTCGGAGTCACAACGCGCTACCTAATTGAGAGAAAGCGTTGTACGCCTCACGTGTTCAGGAGGTGTGTAAATTGCAGTAGCATCAACTTCAGATGCAGCTGCATCAGCGACAGAGTGAGAGACGATTTCTTCACCATTTTTTGCTTGGTAAAGTCAAAGTGTGGTGATTTAGCAATCATCGGATTGACCAATGGCTTAAAAAGTATCGTAAACGTTTGGAAATAATTTTGTAATGCAAAAATATTATTAATACTAACAGCATAACATATCACACACCAATTTATATGTAGATACGTATAACATAACAATGAATGCATTGAATTGTCAAAAACCATTTCCGTGATGCATCAACATTAAGTAAATAAATTGGTGGGTGTATACACAAACCGGCGGCACTCCAGTGTGGCCAGGGCATAGAGGCCCAAACAACTTTAAGATATTCAAAATATTCGAGACAATAAATATATTGAAATAAATATTGCATCACCTGAAAGCTTTCACAGAATCCGACACTATGTCAATAGTTGTCGTGGCTTTTGATTACTAGTAGACACGCCGTGGCAAAAATAGCGGGACAAATGATGTTAATTTCTTAAGATGCCCTTTCATTTACGGAAACTCTGACATGAAATGTTATTTGCAGTTTCAATGATATGGACTGCCTTCTCTGACAGTCTCGCTGGTTAGTTAGAAAGACTGACTCGGGAATTTTCTTCCATCAAATTCTTAAAAGCGTAACAAAGAGACGGACGGACCAACCAAGCAACACTAGGCTATTATTATATAGAGGGATGAATGCAGTATTTAAGGTGTACCGCTTCTACCACTCAAGCGATCAGACCTTACGAGAGGGGGCCGCTTGGTCGGCGACACGCCAGACCTCCAGTACCCCTGGGAAGAGTGTCAGCCTCAGTCCAATGCTCAGTAACCCTTAAGTAGGATTTGTAAACGTATGAAATATCCCGGTCATTTTCTCATCACGTCGTCATTACCAGAGTTCAGCTGTAGAATGAGCAGCAACGAAATGGTCACGTGAATGTTATGTCCTCGGTCTCTAGTCTGCCCAACGAACAATGTGTGGATGGTGCGATGTAGTGCGGTGTAAACCAAAGGTTTAATTCTCGCTGACTGACGGTGCAGGACTTGGGTATAGTTCCAGGAATCGATCTCTCAGCTGTTTTTTGTGGTGGTCAGTTTCCATTCTGTTTCACTCTACTCTACTACTACCACTGGCCTGGTCCCGCTTGCAGACTCTTAGGAATAGAGTGGCAGAATCTTTAGCCTGGATCTAGGCTGGGTGTCCGCGTGCAGCTTCATATATACGAGGAGCAGTTGAAAAGTTCTCAGGCAAATTCAAGGAAAATTATAAATCAGAATAACCTTTTTTTCCTACATAAGATACGTTATCATCCGAACGCTTTTGGAACTTCTGTTTGCAGCTGTAAATCCAGTCACTGTAGAATCGCTGGGGCAGAACATTCCTGTCTCCGAATTGTGAGGGACTCCCTGAGACCGTCCTGACTGCGCCCCGTACATCACACCTGATATGCGGCGTGAATACGTACATCACACTCGAACATCACACCCTCACTTCAATTTCGTACATCGCACCCTAACATCACACTCTTACACCAACCTCGAACATGACACCCTTACTTCAACCTCGTACATCACACCCTAACATCACACCCTCACTTCAATCTCGTACTTCGCACCCTAACATCACACTCTTACACCAACCTCGTACATCACACCTTAACATCACACCCTTACATCAAACCCGTACATCACACTGTTACATCACACCCTAACATCACACCCTTACATCACACCTCATATTCCGCGGGAAATCCATGGCTTCCGGTGACGAAGAATTTGAGCTTAAAACCTCTGACGTAAGACTCTCCGTTAACACGTCGCTTCTTTTCTCTACAAGACTTTTTGATGTACATACAGTCGTCGTATGCAAATAGCGCTAGATGGATTCCAGCATGCAATCGCTCAATTTTTTTATGGATTTCTCCCAACGCGCTCTGTTTGCTTTTTATGCTTACTTGGATATTTCGATCTGATGGCACAAATATTTTCCATGTTATTTGACGTTTTCTCTACATATACAGTTGATATTGCTCTAAGCGTGGGGAGGAGGGGGGACGGCTGTAGAGCGATAGTTTATTAGCACTGATTGGAGCTCCTCGCTATGAACATAATTACATGCTGGAACTCAGTAAATCATTTATCACTGTTATACATTGTGAAGATATGATTCAAAATTTAGGGTTGGGAAGTCCCTTGAATTTTATTTTGATTCGTTATTTTATTCGAACGGATTGCGCTGAGCCTCTTATAAATAATTGAGAAAAACCTACTACCGTTGAGGAAACAAGAAATTATTAGCTCTGAAAACGAAGTTTGTTTTGTAGCATTTGCGAATCAGAAAAGTATATTCTGAAGGTTTTACATTGGCACGCTTTAGACCGAATTTAGGAAATATTTTGGGTCATTAATTTAGCTGGAGGGCAAGTGAACAAAAACTACATAAGTTTTCTTAGAATTATTTTAAAATATTTTTTTAAATTTTGTTACGTGATATTTAGGTGCTCTATCCAAGTAATTCGGCTAAAATTTCTGTCCGAAGTGGGCACAGTTTTCTCCCAATAACATTTTTGTCGAAAACTCACAGAATCGCACAAATTTTCCCGGGAAGTTAGTGTTCACGCGTGGTTCCAGAGACGTGATGAGAGAGCATGATGAAAGAGTGAGAAAGAGAGAGAAAGAGAAAGAAATAGAGAGATAGCGGGCTGCCAAAACTCCTTGGGAAACCGTCCAGTTTCACCGAAATATTGTAAGGCTTTCTATCAAGGGTGCCAATGCGAATAAAAAAATTTCACGATGAGGGCCCGTCTTTCCCATGAGAGCGACTTGACCCACCGCACACGGGCGTTCGGGAAAACAAATCACAAAAAGTTGATCGTTGTAGAAAGATAAGCATAAACGCGTTCTTCTTAATATTCAAACTTAAAAGCATAACCCTACTGAAATTTGGCTTCTATTACGAAACACCTTCCTTCATAGGCGGAATATGTGCGTTTATTGGCTAATTTAACCATGAATCATGGCGCCATGCTAGGAAAATGGCAGCACTGAACATACAGGTTTGCTGGTGTCAGGTACAGAAGGAAGAGGGGAAGCGAGAGCTCATTCTGATCAGACAGCGCGCTGTTACTTGCATTGACAGACAATGAAATCTCAATGATGATGGAGCCTCCAAATTACCGTCATCACACACATCACCACACACATTACCACACACATCACCACATTCATCCCCACACACATCACCACCTTCATCACTACACACTTCACCTCACACAATCACTACGCACATCACCGCACACATCACCACACAGAACATACATAGCTATCTAGCACCAGTTAGGTCTACACTCCACCATAATTAATGAATACAAAGTATATTTAACAATCAAAACGAAAAAACGAAATAAATATTTTTCTCCTCACTGTCGCTTTGCGGTGCAGTTCGGTTGAACAATCTATTGAAATTTGAGTGCTGTTGGCTTTGGATATCTTTTACCTTCAGGAACATTTTCGATTTAGATATTCCCTTAGAAATGCTCAAAAAAATGATGAACTCATTTCGAGATGATCGCTCGAGGCGGTGCCTTCCTCGTCACGAGTGAAATTTTTTTAATGTTTGAACGAGTTTTATTTTGTATTTTAGATGCGGCCGGATGGGACTTGCGATGCATGTCCACGAGACGGCTTCACAACGAGAATATTGAAGTTGATGGGACGACTTTTGCTGCCAAAGCATCATGGAAGCAGCGCAGGCTCGCAACTAGCGCAATTGAATTTAAATTCAATTTAAATGTGAAACGCAAGAAGAGAATGCAAAGCGTGAAACTCGTATTCCACTACGCAATGCTCCCTCAGGACCAACAGATTTATCTGATGATTTCTACAACAGCTACAAAAGGCAGGCTCCACTCCTTCTTTGTTGCACGATATTTTACACGAACATTTAACATAAAAGGAAACTTCAAAGGTTTTTTTAGCCGGAGCGAAAGAGTTTGCCAAGCGATTTCATTGAGCAGCATCAACTCGGCATGGCGCAGCCAGTGATTGCCTGATATTGCAACCTTCAGCTCGGTCTGAAACCCGCATTCCCGATTCAGTTTAGGGTCTACCCTCAAAAGAGTCGAGAAGTTTACGTTGCACGTTTGATATCTCGAGTCTGAGGGTTGAGTTGTCGAGGGCATTTGAGGGGAACTCGTCTTGTGTTTCCAGCGAGCTTGCCTCTGTAGCGAGGGTCGGGCTGGAGAGGAAGACGGAGGACATGCCGAGATGGAAGGCAAGTTTCTCAGAGAAATAGCGCCGACTTTGCGCTTTGTTTTGCCAAATCGAGAAGCTTTCGCGACGGGGGAAACAAACGAAAAATCTATTTGTTTCAGAGCAGTTTCTTTAAAAGTTCGAGCTAATTAAAAACTATGGCAAAACATAAAGAAATAAAATAGTGAAAGAAAATTGCGCTAATTCTATGTAAGCTGCTGTGGAATCGAGTTGAAGCTGGGGGATATGACCTCTAGAACTGAATTCCGGACAGTATTACAGTCCCTGAAAATATTTCGAATTAAATTCCCTGTGAGAATTGTCTCCAGTCACTCAAGATATGTTTTACCTTGAAATGCAAAAGTGAACGGAATCTAAATCGTAGTTTGATTTGTACTTTTATAAGAAAGTTAACAAAGTCTTAGCTTTTCTCACTTTTCAAATAATGTTAAATATTTTCATCAAAATATGCCAGGGAACAGACTCTACAGTCTTAGTTATTTATACAATAGAACCTTGCGAGAATTATTCAGAAAAATTTTATGATATCACATCTATGGGCTGAAAACCTGAGCGTTCCGTCTAATTTTGTCTCTGGAGCATCTGTGGTTATTGATAACTTTGCTCGCTTAAGTATATTTATCGATAATTTTATAGATTTATGAAAAGGGCTGCGAAAACGTTAGACTGGTTTTGAGTAAAATACAGGAACAAAATGTACAATGTTATTCGCAATTGATATCAGCCTCGTGTAAAAATCATATTACGAAAGCAAGTTCCTCAATAATACGATCGGTATTACTTAGAAGCTTGGGCGACCTCGCAATCTCCATTGAGATGAGGAAACTTAATAAATAAAAAAAGTGCCGAGTTAAGTTATTCGAGAAATGATCAAAGAAGACAGCGGCATCACAGAACAAAGATATCCAGGTAGCGACGACTAATCGTTTAAATTAAATGGTGAGCTAAGCCAGCCATTGCCAAGCTGTTGCATGCATCTTTAAATGAGATTTCTAGGTCTTACACCTATGTGTAATGACAATAATCTTGTAGGCAGGGAACAGATTATTTTTATGCATTGTTCAATAAAGACCAGGGACATTTATTTATTGACAATTTTTCTATTGTTTTTTTCGTTTTTCTTACTAAAGTTTTCAAGTTGGGTCGTAGTTGATAAAGGATATTTCTAAGCGGCATTTCGAATTTTAATGAATCGACGTTCCGAATGTTCGAATGTTTACAAAATTGTTATTGGAAATGAATGTACGGACATTCGAAACGTCGACTTATTAAATTCAAAATGCCGTTTGGAAATATCCTTTATCAACTACGACCCAGCTTAAAAATTTTAGTCAGAAAAAACAATAGCAAAATTGTAAATAAAAAATGTCCCTGGTCTTTAATAAACAATGCATAGAAATAATCTATATGTTAATACTCTTGTATCTACCTACGTACCTACCTACCGTTCCGTCACGTCTCGCCACTTTACAAGGGAAATTTCAGGTCTCGAGCGAAGTATCCTGTATACGGGCTGCATATTTTGATATAAAAAGCCAGTCTTCGCGGCACATTTTCAGTTTCCCTAATAGAGTTCAGACTACTCGCATCATCAAGAAGAAAATTGCTTCCAAGACCGGACTATCTCTGCCCTGAACCTCTAACCTCTGTCCAACACTTGAGAGGACCACTTCTCATGGGCTGGTTTATCTAAACTTTGTTTACCTAAATTACCGTGAAATTTTTGCAGGTCCTGCTAGTTCGTGTACAAAACTGTCAGTGGAAACCAAAGCCACTTGAATTTCTGCGAGTAGACGACGCTCGACGTCGGAGGCAAAATAAACTTCACGACTGTCAACAGAAATCAATTCTACAGCCCCACGACGCGTTCATATACCTGTATACCGTGGAGAGCGTTCGCTGGATACCGTGTTTTCTACAAAACGAACCATCAAAGCTGCTATGACTCACAGATCATCGTGCATTATTCAGGAGATACTCACTCGGGCCCTTCTGGAAATGGTTTATTCGAGGGCCGTTGGGTCCTTTGAAGACCCTACAGATAAATTGTTGCTCTTCGGAGTGCTGCTGACGCTACCGGATTTTAGCCCTAAAATTCGGTAGGGAAACGCTGTTTTTCGTAGATAGTAGCAGGCAGGATTTTGAGCGGCCTGTCGTGAATTTTAGGGCATCTTTTTTTTCTGTCTCAAACAGATGTAGTTTTCTAGAGTGATGAAGGGCTTTCGATCGGTGACGAATATAACACAGTCATACATACATACACACATTCATTCATTGGTGCATGCACACACACCCTTGGGAAACACAACATGAACGAACAATACAAAAGCTCACTATTCATTCGAGCATCACATGAATATATCTCCCCTTGAAACCTTAGTCGATAGTTCATCCACGGAATTTAGACATCATAACATTCTTAAATTAAAAACAGCACAAGGAGTCAGTATTTAACACCAAATCCTTGTACCAATGTCCAATAAAAAACGACCACGGTTTCGACTGTCTCACACTGGACTAATCTGTACACTTCCAGTGACCCAGGGCACCGGCACGGGCCGGTAGAGGGCACCGGCACGGGCTGGTGCCGTCATTCCATTTCCATGAGTTGTAGCGTCGGCAGTGTAATTAGTTGTGAAATGGTGATAGGTGCTTTACGTTCCTGACGGTTTTTAGGAATCATGCGTCGGAGATTTTAAGATTATGCAATTTCTAAGAAACTCATTGTGGAATAAATCATCATTATTGCCTCATTTATACCTACATGACACATTGTTTACAATCGCCTTGTTTCACGTACATCAATACTTCATGAAAAAGGTGTCTATGTCATCCAAAGCACTGGAAGAAACGTTTTTACATCAATACGTGAGAGCTAGTATATGAAATTTTTCTCCATTGACAATATGTTCAGCAACGGAGCCACACCAACCAAATTCCACAACGATGCACAGTGGAAAGGATTCAAAATTAGCGTTAACACGTTGCCTCCGAAGTGGGTCATATATGGTACACGCGATCATCTAACCTAACCTAATGTAACCAAAGCACTATCATGTATAAATACAAATTTTCGAGTTTTCTTCAAATTTATGTTCATCAATCGAATAAGCTAGTTCTGATTAGAAGGAAAATTAATAGCGTAACCAAATTTGTGAAACCAAAATCCTTCATTTTTAAATTCACAGTAGAGAAATTCGTCGGCATGTAATTTTGCCTGTGTGGAGACTCGTAGTCAACGTGTTGAGGTTTCAAGGAAGCATGGGCGCTTCCGACCTGCCACGTTATACCCGCACCTTGCTCTAACATCAGATGGTCGCAGCAAAACCGAACTTAAGAAGCAGAAGCTGTCCCACGAGCTTCATATTGCTACGGTCGTCGAACACAAAATAAAACGCAGTCTTTTCCTCAACGTCTCGCTCGACATTCCCTCGCAAGAATTTCTCCGTAAAATAGGCGACTAGATTTTCCTTGGAAAATTCATCTTTCCGGAATCGATAGGCTTGAAGTTTCTCCGCTGATTCAATATTGGATCATTACAGCGCTCCTTCACACGTGCCTTCTACGAGAGATTTTTCCTATAGGCTCGCAGATGGCGTGAAATAATTATTGCCTCACGTGGGGTGCCGGGGAAAAAGTCTTGCCTCACTTTAATCGTTCATTAATTTAATCTTACGACTTATTTAATCGACGACTTATTGAAAGTCGTCGTAATTTTCAGTCAAAAGTAGCGTACTTATCTCTAACTTGACCCAAAGATACTTGATGCAAAACATTTAATTCTACGATAATTAATTCGTACCTCATGGTCAGTCAAAATTCGAGGGCACTGTTTTCTACCTCACTGTAGCCGATGTGAATACGTCACGTGAAAATTGAATTTTCAGTTTTTCATTGAAATCGGTACGTTGCTGAAGTTTTTTTTTTCGAAAACCAGCACTAGAGTCCTTTAAGAAATCCCAATTCATTTCAATGCCTTCAGTTACGTCTAGGTTTTGAGCAAGAAAATGTATATTTTGCTGCAACCGAATTAGTCCACTTGAAATTGAATGTATCTGGAGTGGACATAGGAGAGCATGTCAGGAAGATGGGTTAGGTTTTCGCGAACATGTTTAAAATCAGGACAGTTCGACTGGCAGCTCGTAGAAAGTATGCAGGAAAAAGAACTGGAAGTGTCATGGAATGAAAATGTCCGATCAAAAAGTCAAGGAAATTCTTACATGATGGAGGAGTCATCAATTTTCTTGGCAGAATGATAGGGCACATTTCCAAGCTTTTCGAGCAATAATTTTTTGAAAAAAAACTCTCTTTTCAAACTTACTTCATTGAAATTGCGGCACTAAGCTACACGGCGCTCATATGCAGCTACTGATCTAATTACGCAATATTCTAAATATTTTACATTCAGAGCTGAGCAGTAAAAAGATTTGTAGCGGAATTTCACCTCATCACTTCTGCCTGGTCGACCACCGCGCCACTTGTGATGGAGGTAGCGGTTTCGGATCCTACATCGATGCGATGGGAGCCTTTGAAAAAGGGCTTAGCCGATGAAGGTGGTAATACAAGGTTATGTGTGGCAGAGAAAACGATTCCTAAATCTTCATATCGAAGAGCGACGCAAGCTGAAGCCTGCGTAAATTGTTCATTCGATTTCCTGGCCGGAAATAAAGAAGCTAAACAATGGCCTTCGCCTTGACGAACGGGCGCAATCGTGAAGCAAATGTTCAGTTCTTGCGTGAACACCAACCGGAAAATGTTCAGTTCTTGCGCCAACACCAACCAGAAAATGTTCAGTTGTTGCGTGAACACCGACTGAAAAATGCTCAGTTGTTGCGTGAAAACCAACCGGAAAATGTTCAGTTGTTGCGTGAAAACCAACCGGACAACGTTCAGTTGTTGCGTGAAAATCAACTTGAAAACGTTCAGTCGTTTAGTGAACACTAACTGGAGAATGTTCAGTTGTTTAGTGAACACTAGCTGGAGAATGTTTAGTTGCTGCATGAACACCAACTTGAAAATGTAACTTTAATGAGACACAGCACTTAACAAGGCATTAGCGTTTGCAATAGCAGAGCGTTGGATCAGAGCAGTTTTTTCTGGTTAGATGATTTATTGTTTTTTACTTCGGCTTATAAAATAAGTTCTACACATCTTCGAAATCTACAATTTTTGTTTTTAAACATTTTAAATAAGGTACATTTACACAGTAGTAAAGTATATCAAGAGAACATTAGGGTATAGTAAACAGAAGGGAATTTTTTTATTCTAGAAAATGAAAATACAACGATTTTCACAGGTCTCTAGTAAAGGGACGCAGGCAGGAAATAGGTTGAAACTTTACTGAACAAATTACTTTCCGGATGACGCTGTGCAAAACTATGTACGATGGATTAACTGAAGCATTATGAATAGGGGCAATGTGATACATATGCATATACCTTGTTACGAAAAACCGAGTATATTCGCATGAAAGGGGATTTTGAAATTGATATTCACGGTTATTGGCTGACGCCATCTTTTGTCAAGATTGTGTTGCAGTGTTCAGAGAAGTGCCATTGTCCAACTGATGTGAAATTCCCTTCCCCTTTCTTCTTCCAGTTATGGCAGCTCATTACTGTCGTGCAAGCGTCACGGATACATTACTGTCGCTTTAAGGAGACATTATAGACCATTACATACGTTATAAACTCCACATACACTATAAATTTTCCCTGAAGACTGGATTCATTTTCCACTGGGACTTTTACAAGAAAATAATCAGGCACACTCATTTTCTGCGTCCGCACCCGAGCCACCCCGCATCTCTAACTTCCAGCCGCACCAAACGGTTCAGTTTATCGTAGCACACGTCAAAATTCGGGCATTTGAAACCCTGGCTGCAGTGATTTTGGTTCCAGGCGTGAAAAATGGACGACCGCCCGTGGGCAACACCGATTGATGTCGCTAGGCCTCATTTGTCAGTGCGATCTTCATGTCTAGATGGAAGGGCCGCGAGAATCGCGCTAGAAAAATACCACCTCTTCCCCAGGCCCAGCGGAGGAGACAGGGAGATGTTCTAATTAATTGGGGATTTCGCTCGCATTTCCCCAAGAGTGAGCACTTGAGGGAGGTTTTTCTTTTCAGCCCACGTTAGCCATTAATTTCTAAGTTAAATTCCGCGCTGTAATTATTTCTTGATCAAACAGGAAGTCAGGGCGGCAGCGCGACATGATTTCAGGGGGAATGGTTCGATGTTCTCTCGTTGCTGCTTTGAAATTAATGCGTAGGGTCCTTATTTTGAACTGTGCAATTACGTCCACATGCAGTAATGAGACTCCCTTTGTGTCTTTGGCCTTCTAAATTGCCTTGAAATTCGAAATCTTGCTGTGTATTTAACGCCAAAGAACCTCGGACCCAATCCTTCCCTACGGCACCACGAGTACGGGGCAAGAATTCCATTCAATTCACCCTGAATCTCCGTTCCTTGAGGAGAAAATGCTACAAAAGGTTCGGGAGCCTGTGCAGTTTTAAATAGGAGCTCATTAGCTTCTCATTTCCCTAATTGGACTTGCAGTAATTTTTGCTTTTTTTCCTCTTCTGCTACTGAAGAGTGAGACCAAAATCTCAATCCAATTTTCCCCTTCCAAATAAAGTGAAGGGGCTGTTCAGCAGTGTTGGATACTGCAGCAAGTTTCCTAACCCTCCATTGTAACTGGCTGAGATCCTCACCCCCCTCCATCCGCTTCAGGACTCTTGCCTAAATTTTGAAACTCTGCCTCAATTCGGGTCATAAACCCCCGAGCGATCGGTCGTAAACGCTTAGGCAAATTCAATTTTAGGGGCAAAATGAGAAGCGTTGCAAATTTTTGCGTCAGGAACACTCCGTCAGGTTGTGTCAATGAATGCACACATTTCCGAATCGTTCACTAACTTTTGGGAGCGATTCTCGCACTGGAATGAGTGTATTTGTTTCTCTACGCTCCTACTTCCTTGCCGTCTACTCCCATTTTTACGTTCCCATTCAAATTTATAGTAAATTATTTATTCGATTTTTTTCTGTTTGATTGTTATGTTAAACAGTTTTCGCTCCGTACCCAGGTTGCCCTTGCAGTCCAGTAGCTTCTTTGGACACAGGGTGCGTGAAACTGACAATTATTCTGAGTGGGCAAACCGATGATTTTTATCACTCTACTGTATTCTAACCCATATTTAGGACAGCATCTGAAGCGATCATTTTTGCAACTATGTTAACACAAAAGCTCTCCTAAAGTCCGCCATTTTATTTATTTTCCCCAAAAAATAAGACTTTGTACTGTAGTCAAGAAGAAAATTAATCGGAGGAAGCCTGCCGTGATCAGCTGTGGTGCTGGTTTACCCTTGGAAGATTTACAATCTTGATTTTGTCCATCGTATTTGATGGCATTCAAATTTCCACGCAGGATCTTAAATCGAAATAAAAAAACGCATGTAATTGTCAACCCACCTTAAGTTAAAATTTGAATGCTCCTTCATCCTTGATGCATTAGTTTTATTAAGAAATTTGCATGTCTTTGTGACACGTGCGAACCAAGGTTCACTGCCGCTGGTGTTTTGGGTGCCGGAGAAGCTCATAAAGTCCCTACTAGCTGAGCCAGAGTTGGTGTACTTTGAAGTTCAAAGTCCTCTCGGTAATGAGGGGCTAGACTCCATGCTGGGGACTGCGCAATCTCCTGGACCCTGCAAGGAGCTCGCCTCATCTTGTGCCTGCTTTGAAGTAAATATGTAATAATTTTATCGGTGTCGTTGGAAGGGCCTGGAACCTTCCAGCCGCTCGCGAGCTAGCAATTTTTTACCGGATTGAAATATTTACCAATTTGAAGTTTCTTTTGGGGTTTGGTTTGTGTTGGAAATGGCGTGTAACGAACTATTCAGGAATAAATCAGGATGAAGTGCCGGTATTTCACCAGCGTCTCGAGTGCAAGAAAAGAAGGCGGGAAACACGCGAATTCTGGCGTGAACTGCTCCTTTCCGAGGCTAAAAGTGAAACGTTCTAGTGTTCGAAAATTGCAGCAGACATTTGAAATTAACAACAGCGTAGGAAAACGCATTAAATCACACAAAACTTAGTCGTGGTGTCGTTATTGCCAGCTCACATCTCTGTAGGGTTGAAGATTGAAAGCTAATTCATAATATGGAACTGTGCTGCTTCCCCGTATATCATTTTACGCTTCTCTTTGAATAAAAATTTGAAATTTATAGTTATGAATGTGGAATATTAAAAATATGCGCTGAGACTACGGAAATTGTTGACTCCAACTTTGAAAACAGATAAAACTAGGATACTTATGAAGTAGAATTTTTTTCCACTTAATCTAGGTTCTGATCTATCGAACTAATACCGTTTCACGGTTTTTCGGTACCACTGACGTAAGTAAAATACTTTTTGCAAACATGGAAATACTGAGCTGACTCAGCAATACAACTTTCAGGTGTGATATAAATGGATATTGTTTCCCTCTTTCTGAAATAAAGAAAACTTTTCCTATCGCAATTTTCCTGATAATCAAAGAAAAATATGTCTCATTAACGCTTGTCTTGTATCAACGCAAAAATTATGTCCCCTTTTTAAAATTTATATTAGAGTCTGGGTACTTTGTCATTTTTTAACCATACACATTCACGATGAACCTCACCGGACACATCACGTACATCGGTCGACTAATCACAAGGAATTTTGTTTTCAATTGAGTCAACGCCCTTCACTTGCAAGAAATACATGTTACCTTTCACGATGTATAATAAAATTCTCAAAAGCTCTTCGTCGTCAACTTTTCCACATCCTACCAAGAACCCCGATGATGAAAAACGGCAGCCCCTTTTCCTGCCCCCCTGCAATGGCCACGCTACTTTTCCCAGCCTTAAGCTCCAGCATAGGCTTGTGAGCTCGTTTGTAGGAGAAATTTGTCGGCACAGTTTCCCTGCAGGATTTGAGCAATAAAATTAAGATTTTAGCATCGGTCTAAAGAGATCGTTTCGAAGGGATCATTCGTGAGATTTTAAATATGGCAAAATTTAAATTAGTGTTTGCCGCGCGACTAAACTGAAGGAAGGAATTTTTCGAGTTGCCGTAAATTAAAGGTGCTTTAGTCGGATCATCCGTATGTGTGATACGGGTCCGTGAAAATGAGCTTTACAATATTTATTTCGCCGTGAATATTTTTAAGTCGTGGGAAATGAATGTGAGAGGCAAGGACTACACCTAAGCTCCTTAGGACTTAGCGTTTTAATGGGAACGAGAACAGCGAAAATTACGTGAAGGATGAGGCAAAAGAACTTAAGGAGAATGTTGTGCTTAGAGTACTGCTCCTTAACACTTGAAGCTCATCAGAATTTAGGTTGAGTTACGTTGGGGAGGCTATTTTGAAGTGCTGAGAATCATGCGAACCTTTCTTGTAAAACAAAACTTTTGTTTCGCGCTCTCGGATATAGAGTTAAAATTTAGCAATAAAATATTAACAAGACTACCAGTAACCCATTGTGTCACTACTTTATGGTTTCGTTCGAAGCTCTAATGATTCTTCTCATTCTATCAGCTTCAGTATATGCATCCCTCAAAAAACGATTAAATTTACCATAGTTATCCTTAATTTATCCTTAAAATGAATTCATGTTTTTAGTCAAGTTGCTCTTCATCGTGTCCTAAGAAATCCACTATCAATTAACAGATTATGATGACTAAAGTACTGTCATGTCGTATTCTATTAACTAAGAGATTTAGCTTCCTTTAGATTACATTCGTTTACTACACGATATTCAGTATCCTGCCTACAACACTGCCGCATGTCAGCGCCGCTCGCGGTAATGTGCTCTGTGGTGGCACGTGGAAAGTGTTTCTCACGAAAAACATGGCAGCAATCTATACATAAATACGCTTGGCAAAAAAAAAAGCTTGGTGACTAATAAATAATTACCTCAGAAGAAAATTTGAAATTCAAATTCCCTAACAAATACGCTTGTACCTACGTACGAACCGTTCCGTCACGCTGCGCCACTTTTCAAGCGAAATTTCAGGTCTTGAGCGAAGTATCCTGTATACGGGTTGCATGTTTTGCTGTAAGAAGCCAGTCTCCGCGGCACGTTTTCAGTTCCCTAATAGAGTTCAGACTACTCGCATCATCAAGAAGAAAATTGCTCCCAATTGCTTTTCACGGGTCCTGCTGGTTACCATTAATAGCTGGGATGATAATGGAGCTGTGATCATCTTGCTTGATTGCTTGCATGTTGTTCATTAATAACACGGGGCCGGAATTCAAAACTCATCTCTTAGTAATTAAATACGAGATTTTACCATCATATTTGATCGTTCAGTGTAGATATGTACATACTCAAATTTCAGTACTGTGATGTTGAAGTATACATATGTGTATCGTGGATAATGTGCCCTGGGATTAGAGCGAACGAATTGTTTTTTGTCTTTTGATATTTGATAAAAATAAAGGCGAATCATTAGAGGCTCTAACGTGACTTAACATTAGTTACGGGTGGGCTAGTTTCCTAAGCGATTTGCTTCTGGCACCACGCTGACTCAACGCGCTCGTTAGAATTGTTTTACTTCATTTTAGCACACGCCAAGTGTGGTGTAAGCTGTACACTTCAGTTTCGGATAAATTTGAACTCTCCAACACTCAAATTAGAGTAAAAATCACAGACGCCAGACGTGAGTCTAACCACCGCCATCTTTCTAAAAAATATTCCACCTGGAATGAAAATACAGGAATATTTAAGCTCACGATCTTCTAACTAATCTAATTTAAAAATCCCATCTAATTTGAGCTCACGATTAACTCACGATCTTTACTCACGATCTTACGGGGAGATTTTCTAACTGTAAGCCCCCAACTTTGCACGGCGCAGAGCCAATCACAGGGCTGNTTATGACGCACGGAACATCAGTGCAGCTCGGCCGCCTCCACACTCACGCTCCACGAGCTGCATGTTAGCGCGAATTAATTTAATGGATTCGATTTAACGATTAAGTGCGTGGGAACTTCAAAGAACTCAAACCTAATTAATACAAATCAGGTCACTGCATGAAGTTCAGATGTTTGTGAATTTATTTGAACGTGAAACTATATTTGTTCGGAAATTTTCCAGGTATGTATGGTGATGGGGGTGAGGAGGGTGTGTAGGTGAGGGTGATGAGGGTAATGGAGATGATGTGAGGTGAATAGGGGATGTGGATGGGTGATGAGGGTGATGGGGATTAAATAGGTGATGAGGGTGATGTGGGTGGCGGGATGAAGGGGTGATGACATAATGGAGTGAATAGATGATATGGGTGATAGAAGTGATTGGGGTAAGTAAGTGATGTGGGCGACGTGGTAATGTGTGGGATGGGGTAAGGAGGTGATGTAGGCGATGGTGTGGTTAGGTGATGAATGTGAGTACCTGCATTAACTTTCAGCATGGGAACTTCCGGGACCTAGAAACTCTGGAAACAGTGTAGACACAACAGGACGCCTGGGCAACGGTCACGCTGAGTGCCTCTTTGCAGTTTGTTTACTAATCTCTGCCAAAGTCTTTTTTAACCCGTTGACTCCGAAGTGGGCCATATAAGGTATACGCGATCATCTAACCTAACCTAATGTAACCAAAGCACTATCATGTATAAATACAAATTTTTGAGTTTTCTTCAAATTTGTGTTCATCAATCGAATAAGCTAGTTCTGATTAGAAAGAAAATGAATAGAGTAACCAAAATTGTGAAACCAAAATCCTTCATTTTTAAATTCACAGTAGAGATATTTGTCGGCATGTAATTTTACCTGTGGGGAGAATCGGAATCAAAGTGCTTAAATAAGCCGGACAACACCGGGCACGGTTGCCCAAATGATGCAGCGCTCTTGTTATATCTAGCAGAAGTCCCACGCGTCGGGCATTTTTTCTTCTTTGTGATGCTTGCAGTTTAAAAAAATCATGAAGATTTATTGCACATCTCCACCATAATTACCAGTG
>VOMN01021508.1:0-21922 GCA_014899125.1 Orchestia grillus
ACTCTAACCTTCCTTTCCAGCAACACCTAACCGGACTTGTGTGACGGCCCCTCGCCCTCTTTGACTTCCTATTTTGTTCGTTACCTTTTAGCAATAGTTGATCTGAACGTGACTAATGAAGACGCCTGCCTGGCTAACATTGAGTGTTAACAGCACCTGACTAACGCGCGCTCCTCTCCCGAGTTGTACTACAGACCACTGATGACCTCTCGCAGCGTGATGGTCGCGAACACTACGAGTCGTGATGGAAGTCTCGTGGTGGTCGTGATTTGAATTTCATTGGTTCATATGGGACAAAAAATGAATTTTTTGACTAGAATGCTACGGAGTTTTTAGTGACCGGAATACCATTTCGTTAATCGTGACGAGAATACCATTACTTTGATCGTGACGAGAATACCATTACTTTGATCGTGACGAGAATACCACTATAGCGATTCATGAATGGAATACGAGGTACTCTGCCACGGTGCTCTGTGGTGCAGTTGACGCAACGTTTGTAGACATAGCAAGACTTGTGTTTTCAAAAAAAAGCTTAGGCTTGTAAAATGCAGTAATGCTGTCTTTACCCTCACGAAGCAAACCTGCATCACTTGGAGACGAGGTGGTGCTCTTAAATTCTATGGAGAAATGGTTCGTTTCATTCAACAGGACGAGAATTTTATCTTATAGACAAGCCGAGGGAAGAAATCGCGTGAAATTTATGCCAGTGAAAGTACATCGGTTAGTTTGGTGAACATGTGGCAGCTGTTGCTCATTTGATTTTCACTGGAAAATTATAAAAATTATTTTTCGATATTTTTCGTTTATTAAATTCGCTTTTAAATTATTCTTTATTTGGTTTCATTTTTGAAAATAAAAAAATTTTCCTAAATTAAAAAATTTCACCGAAATTATTAATTCGGTGAACAAATGGAAGGTGTTTCTTTTCACCTTATCTGTAAAATGTAAGCGTTTGAAATATTCTGGGTGGAAAAAGAGCGTTTAATCTTATAATGAATGAATAAATTAATAAATTTGATGCTTAATGAGGTTTATTTTTCTATAGCCTCATTTCTTACGTGTAGCTCGTTCACCAAGCTTCAGACACCTCAACATTCCTAATTTGTACAATTTGTACTAAGTTACAGTGGAGCAGTGACTGCATCACATGATAAATTAGTCACACTAAATGAACAACTTTTGAAACTGAGTGAAGTTGTGCAGACCCCGACACCTCGATGAGTGACGACGAGAGTAAATACATGCTAAAGTTTCATATCTAAACGTGTCACGTAGCTACTCATCTTAAAATTTGTTTTTAACCGAGTGAAATTGTACAGACGCCGGACTTGAAAAGTAACTACATAAGTAAAGTAAATTCAAGCTAAACACTGATATTTAAACGTCGTTTATAGCTATTTGTCGTGAAAACTTTACCAGCGGCTTGCTTTTCGGGTGATATCTATTTTAGCTGCAGTATGTTTTTTGTTTGTCGTTTGGATAAAAAGGATAAGCTCCCAAAATTGTGTAAATATATGGAGCCGCCTTAACACGTAAAGTGCGTAGGGAACGATCTCTTTTTTTGTATAGAAATCACTACATGTATGTCGAGATTGGACATCGTCATGTCGATACCATGCATAGATGGGGTAACAACTCACACATTGCTATCAAGTCCATAATTTTCCGATCTGTTCATCAACTGAGAATACGTAATTCATCGCACTGACCTGTAATATGGAAATTTACCTCTATGATCAAGGCATTAAAGGAATTTATTTTTGGACTTGTATCCCTTTCGCTGTACTAGACATTACAGATTCATAATTTAAAATTATAAATCTACTCGTGTTCCGACGCGCTGTGTCCATACGCCGCTGCTGTGCAACTAGGGAGTCCATCTCCATCGTCGCAGCCAGCGGCAATATTACGAAGACGCCTCGACTCGACAACCTGAATACAATCCTCGCCTCAGCCACCAACGACCGGTGCACCTCGTGTTTCCGTGTTCCGTGTGTATGTGTGCATGATGTGTGTGCATATATACACGTATCTCTTGAGAGAATGTACCTCGAGTTTCATCATTGTAAGAAGTCTATGTATGTTACCTAACGTCTTGGATGTTGGGACTTCGTTGCTTACCACAGATTCAACAGGGTAGGAATTTCTAAAGCTTGCGTTGAATGCTTTCGAGTGGATTGCTCTCCCATGTTATTCCTCATTTTCACTCGACTATTTCCGCCGTACCGATGAATTGATCAGGTGATAGCGTGTGAAAATTGAGTACATTTTTTGGTTACATCCATAGCGTTACTCTAAAGCTGTGCTGTTGTTCTGTTCAATGGTAATCTGCTGTACATTTGAAACGTTTACTCCGTGTGCTCGAGAAGTTATCATCGGTTGATACGGTACTGACAGATACAAATACCTGTCGACAGGTGCAACAAAATTGGAAATACTCGCAAATTTGAACAAAATTTTGTTCCATAACATTGGCTGTTATTTAAAGCTTCTTGGCTTTGACATGAGTAACATGAAAGGTTTCAATGAGTTTTTGCTATTGATCTTGGTACAACGTTTTTGAGATTTTAATTTCAACGAGGAATTATCCAGTACTTGTCTCTGAAAATTCTCTCCGCGATCTCTAATTTGTTCTCTGGAAACACAAATATAAGTCCGCGTTCTTCACGCGGTTCCGCCCGACATAGCGTGTACTTTTACTTCTATTTACTACTACTTTTATGCTACTTCCATTTTTGAACCAGAATCGTGTAACTCCGGTTACATGGATACTTCCCATTGATGTACGCTCGTCTCCCCAAATTTAGCTGCAAGTTGTGTTGGTGAAGATGAAGAATATTCTCTAGTTCCGTGTCAGTCGGGCCTTCCTATAACGCTTTGGAGATTAGACTACCGAGCTGTCCAACTTCCAGCGTGTACTCATTCAGCTAGGGACCTTCTCTTTGTCCCCCCTCAAGGGGGCACAGGCAATAGTGTTAGGTTTGTCTATCCAATGCTATGGGGACTGGCTTCCCCAGAAAGATACTGTTACCTCCTAGCTATAGAACCTCAGCTCTAGCTAAACCTTTGAAACTTCTAGCTTTAGTGTCCACTTTTTTTATGCTTTCTTCGCCGATTGTTCTTTGTCTTTTCCTTCCTCTTCTTTCTTAAACTACCGTTTCTATGCGCAGTGACTCTTGTGTAGGAACATACCTGTGCATACATTCCACGTTATCTCGAAGTCCACACGAAATGCTCTATTTTCGCTTCCTTGAAATCACATTCCATGTGGTCAGAAAGATTCTAACAGATGGATAATCTAACCTCTTCTCTGTGTGTCTCCCTGCGGTAGATACAAGGGAACTTGTCTTCTCTCACACATACGATGTGGAGATTGGGTGGTTCATTGTGTCGCTGACAGCTCGCTCGAGGATGGTTGGTTGCTTGACCACACATGACGATTCGCGATCAGAGCGTGCAATCCAAATAGCTGTAAAATAAATGTCATTGTCGTAGTACAATTGACTACTTTGAACCTATTTTTGATCCGTATGAAATTTCCCATAATTTTTAAGGAGTTCCTTCGAAGTATCGATGTGAAAGGAATTGTTTTTCAACTTACCATGGAGGCGTCCGGGCTACGTGGGATTCCTCAGCATCTCTCACGAGTAAAGAGGGAATATTTCGTATTCTCGCGTCAGTAGAACCTGATGTTTTCAGAGTGGGTTCTAGCACCCCAATGCGCAGCTGACGATGATGTTGGGAGGCTGTGGCTTACCGCAAACTTGTGGCTGGTCCCCTGCACGTGTGAATTCCCAAGCTTTCTTTAACTCGGAAATGTTATTTAGAAACGATGTTCAAGACTGCTTGTAAAATCTTAGATAACGCGGTAGATTTAATATTAGTGGCCCCCAATCTGCCCATGTAAACTCTGCGCTTCTCAGTGCTGTGATGCGAATTTTCTTCGTTAACGAGGAATGCGTAAAGTCAAGTTCCTCCTGACAATTGTTTCGAGCCCCTGCTCCGCACTCTGTAGCCGTCCCTCTTTGTTGCTCTGAATGACGCGTGTGATAGCATTCACGGATGCGAGCTTTGAATGTTCGGTTCGCAATTAGTATTCGTCCCTTGACACAGTCCGTCACGTATGCTCTGTTCGGCTGTGTCAATGTTTGTACTTCGCATACATTAATGCTGATGAGGTATGCGGTACGGTGTGGGATACTAGTGTGAGGTGAGATCGAATGGATGTTAATTAACTCACTTCCCCCCTGGGAAATACGCTCACTCGGATAGCATGGCATGTCCTCCTGGGTTCTCTGTACTTGTCAAGGATTTGCCTGGTGCGTGCTGGAGGATCCATCACCACGTGAAGTTATGTTGAATTTGAGACACGTTTCCTCTTAAGCCAATCGAACTTCACTGTAAATAGTGTACATGTGGATGTTTTTGCTAGGCTTATGTGTCGATTTCGTCCCTCGGGGTTTGTCGAGTCGGTATTAAAAAATGGTTCCCATTTATTTCTGCGAGTTTGTGTGGGTATTTTTGGTAGGTCTGCTGTTATCCATTGGTAGGTCCACTCAGAGATAAAGATAATCAATACATACTCTGTAGACCACGATAAGCTGAGCCACTTGTCACTTGAAGGTTGGAATTCGGTATATAAAGCTCAATTCTGATTGTCTCGTGCGTGTAACATTATGTAGCGCCTGTATACACATTTGTACGGCCATCGTGCTCTTCAAAGCTTCGCGTTGGAATACTTGGAAAATTGGAGTGAGGTCGTCCGTGTTCCACGACGGACTGAACCGGGACCGTATGAGCGGGGTGACAAAGTCCACTTGATTATGGAGGAATAAAGGCCCGTAATTTCAAGTCCTCAAGATTTTAGGTGTTCTTGATTTTACGTTTTAGCTATGCATCTTATCAAAATAACAATTATTTTTGTGAGTTAAGCAACTGGTAGTCCGTATTGTGTTTCTGAAATAGCATTAATAGAATTGGGAGCTTGAATACTCGTCTGGCTGTAATTGTGTTTGAGATAAAATGAATTCTTTGTTTCAGTCTCTAATTGCATTCTATTTGCCAATTCAAATACTCGTGTGTGTTTTTCAGTCGCTGTCGCGTGTCGCAAGTTCCGCTTCGTTCAATCGTGGAGGCCGAAAACAACGGGCCCAAAACAGCTGTGCTTTTCCATATCTGTTTTGAGAATTAAAATGCGTGCCTCTCTACACCTTTGATGCTATGCGAACGCTCCGTAAATGGTCCATTTCTTACAGATTTAAAGCAGGGTACGCTCAGAACTGGCGTTCGTTCCAAGATGGTGTTAGAAATACTCGTGCTGTATAAGATTGTGCATGTATGAGAAAAAGTTTCCGTGTGGTTGAGACACCAGTGACCGAGCTGTACTGACTAGCGAAGATTCCAAAATTGATAACGTGGCATTCCAGCAAATGCGCCTCCACAATGTCATAGTTTGAATTAAATTCGATTTGAATTTGACTCAAATGGTTGAATTCGCCTGACGTTCAGCTCTCAGACTGAAGATCTAACCGGACTAGAATCGGCGCTTGTTTAAGGGAATGCACTCATTTGCAGCGTGGAGTTTTTTGCCATTGTGCGGGGTGCAGAATGTTGCGCAGTTGACGGCCTCATTGTTACACGAGGTGTCTGTCTGTCAAGCTCCGTTGAGACTCCTCGTCTCATTGGTGCTGCTAAAAAACCAAAAACAAAACATTGGTAGGACTGGTTTGTTGACACTAGTCTTCCGGTTATATGATGCTCGGTAACATGGGATAAATGTTGTCAAAGTTGTGAGAACTGTTATTTGAAATGGGCTCTTTAGCAGTGGGATCTAACCTGCGTGTGAATGAACGAGATTGTGATTCGAACTCTGTTCAGATTTCTATAATTTCAGCATCTTTATTTTCTAATAGTTAAACTATTTTTAAAAGTATATAAACAAATGTTGTACATGGTGTTCAAGTACGGAGGATTTCTAATATGCTTCGCAGATTAATTTTTTCCACAAATTTTTCAGTCGTTTGAAGCAACGCCGTGAAGAATCCGATATTCGTAATCGACATACGGATGTCTTTCATGACTTGCTCCTTGCCTTATCTAATCTCTTATCTATCCTCACTTCTATTTAGTCGTTTTCGCTGCCAGGTCCGTACTTCACGTCTATAAGTGGTGCGCACTGAACATTCTAGATATTTTCATACACATACAACATTTCTAAGAAACCTGTTTTCGTTAGGACATTTATTTCCGGTTAATAGTATCAAATTTTATCTGTGCGTGTATAAGTAGATAAATGACGTCGTGAGTTCGTGTTTTGTCTAGAATTCACGGTACGTCAGTCTACTGAAACTATTATTAACTCATTAAATTCATTGTTCTCATAATTCATTGCTTGGTAGAATAATGAAATGACTCTTTGATTAGTTGCATTCGAAGTAATTTATTGATACACTTCGATATTTTTCTGCATCATATCACCTTTGAATATTGCCGTTTTTTTTTCTTCTCTTCCGATTTCCATCGGATAGTTTATTTCTGAATGAATTGATGTTTTCGCGTGTTTTCGTGCGTGTTCTTGTATAGCATTTCAAACTAGTTTGCTCTGTCCTATAATAATTTACGTACGATCTTATCTTCTCTTTTGCTTAGATTGTAAGATGGCGCTCCATGCACGTGTCAGTTCGAAGAAATTCTCAATTAAAGTGCGCTTGAGATTCTTCGATCCAAGTGGAACTACCAGTTTCATACTTTGGAATTTCTCGTAATTACCTGCACATGGTAATTTTTTACGCTGCAAGTGCCTCTACTTCCGACATGGCCCCAAGTCCCACGCTAGCGTTGCCTGCTTCGCTGGCCCGCAGTCCTTGACCCTCGGTGTACCCGTATACTGTATACGGGACTCCTTGGCCTTCAATGTACCCGTGTACTGTATAAACGACTTCTTGGCCCTTACTGTACCCGTATACTGTATACGGGACTCCTTGGCCTGCAATGTAACCGTATACTGTATACGGGACTCCTTGGCACCCGTATACTGTATACGGGACTTTTTGGCCCTTACTGTCCTCGTATACTGTATACGCTATCAGGCTCCCGCCTACTGAATGCGTGCCCGTGTACTGAACATGCAGCTGTGTGGTGGCCGTGCAGCTGAATGTGTGTTAACCTCGACCTTAGTATTGGATGATTACTCTCGGAATTGAAATAAAGCCGTACTTTCATATAAATTTTATGTAGGATGAAAATAAAACCATACGGTCATGTAGATTTATGCCCGAAAATGATTTAAATAATTAGATTCATCGGAAAAATAGGGAAGCTAACGCACGCGTGTCATTTGACGATTATTTTAACCATACATAAAACAGGACTTCATAAAGTCTTTGTTTTTCTTTCTTCGGTCTTTAAATTTATAGCTGAAGTGTTTAGACTACAACTTTTAATGCATCAATGCCATTCATGATGTCTTAACATCCTCGTGTACAAGTACAGTGGCTTTTGAAATTTAGCGTAATTTGACTGCCAAGTTTTAGTTGCGAACACACCCTAGCTGTGCAGGACTCGTCGTGATGAGCAGCGCAGACTTCGAGTCTTTGAGTTGACGTGACCTTCTCGCTTTTGTCGATGACTTCACTCATTGAGACCTTCGTGAACACGTCAGCGACGACTTGGCGGAATAATTTTCCTTTTTTCCTTGCTAGGAGAATAGGAGATTATTATTCCTCGTAAGGTTCCCCTTCGCTCGAATTCCCTCAGTTTGGGTTGCACCATCGTTCTGATCTTACATGTTCTTTCCTCTACACGTACGGCGCTGGTGCGCGATTATCAGGTGTAGCGACTATGGGGGACATTCATTAGCACTCCCAAATGAAAAATTTCGTTAAATTTATTACCTTCCCATGTTGCTCGAGCCAAGGCTAAGATTTACTTCATATTACTTTTGCGCCTGGCATTTCGTGGAGTTTTAGAAGTGATGTAATGTTTTTCTTTGTGCGCCGTGGTTTTCCATTTACTTCCTGATAATTTTTATTGCCATTTGATTCGGTGGCTAATTTGTTATCGTACAGCTGTTTATCGTTTCTACCCGCACGCAATGCTGATGAGCATGGCTAATGTATCGAGGTGGAGTGCCGTAGTTATCTGAGAAGTTTGTGTGAGATAGGATATCGAAAAAGTGCTTCACGAAGGCGGGTGCAGAAGCGCGAGCTCGCCCTCAAAACCCAGAGCGTCCTGCACCACTGCAGAGAACGTACGAGAAGCGAACGTTCTTGTAGTTGCGTTCCGATTGCAGCCGTTTTCCGCATTCTTGTACAGTTACTGAGAAAATTTTTCAATGTATCTTTTTGTGAGACGTTATACAAACGAGGAAATAAAGTTATAGCATATTTTTTTATCGATTACAAGAACAATTCTTAAGCTCTGTTTTGTTTGATGAAAAATCAATTTTGCTTTTCCTTATTTCACATCAGTCTAGCGTAACGAAGTCAGGTTGAGGCTCGTTTAATTTACCATATTTAATCAAAATGAGTGCAAAAAACATTTCCTCGAATCAGAACGATTCTTCGTGAGTAACTCAGGAGTTCATATATAATTTTGGTCGAGTCAACTTACCTTCTGTGTAAGTGCATGGACCGTGTTTTTCGGTGACATTCTGCTTACTGTATATCGAATATCAATTTCAGTGTTTGTTTTACGATGTACTACGAATCTCTATAACAGTTTCTACAACGGATTACACTGTCGATTAAAAGCGTTTCTTGAAACAAATGTTAATTGGTTAGAGTGTACGTTGCTTGAAGATTCTTATACATGAATTTATTTTTCAAAATTAAGTTTTAGAATTTTAGATCTCAATTGGCTCCTGCGTCACAAGGTATTTGTCGGCCAGTTGAATGATTTGAAGAGGATCCAGGGAAGGTCGTGGAATTTCACGAGGGCGCGTTGTGGAATCTGTCTAATGTCCTTCCTCATCTACGCTCTTCGGCTCAATTGCGTCGAATCTTATTCTAAATGCACAAAAAAAGCTACATTTTTACTTCCGTCTCCATGGTGTGAACGCGAAGGACGTTCAATGCTTGTAACCTTTTGTACGAGTGCCTGCTACTCTCGTGTCAGTTTGCCTAATTTTGTTTATCTGGTCAACTCAACCTCCAGTTCAAACCAAATTGAATATGTCAAAGCCATGCGTCAAGTAAATTAATCTTGTGCTCATCAGGATTATTTTTAAATCTTTAAAATTATCGCTTTTTGCATGCTAACACAATCAAGGGTAACGTGTGAAATTGAACATATTGCTTCTTTATGGTCAGCAATAACGCGTTGCCGCCGCACCTGCGCCAGATAGGAACGTAGGCTCCAAGTCTTCCATTGTCCACACCGGCCTAGTTGTGGTGGTGCGTGCGTGATTGCGACACGGTCACACTCGTGCCTGAGCATCCAATATTTCTACTGAGGTTCTCCCTTTGCTCTCACGAGCCTCACTCGCGAGAGGGCGACTAGGTCTGCGTACAGCTTGGGGTGCGCTGCTCTGCAACCCTCCTCTTTCGAAAGGGGCCTATTTTCATGTTTGAGAATTGGCATGCGGTCACTTTATCAGTTTTGGACGTATCACACACAATTAGTAGTATTATGGACGTATCACACACAATTAGTAGTATTTTGGACGTATTACGCATAATATGTAGTATTTTGGACGTATCACACACAATTTTTAGTATTTTGGACGTATCACACACAATTGGTAGTATTTTGGACGTATCACACACAATTGGTAGTATTTTGGACGTATCACACACAATTAGTAGTATTTTGGACGTAACATACACAATTAATAGTATTTTTGACATATCACACGCGTTTCATAGTAAGAGTATTTTAGGTATATCATACACATTTACTATGAAGTATTTTGGACGTATCAACCGCATTTATTGTGTAGTATTTTGGATGTATCATGCACATATACTATGTTGTATTTTGGACATATTACACACATTTAATAGTGTTTTGGGTATCGTACATACATTTAGTAGTAATTTATGCATATCACATCCTTTTAAGACACTTTATTATCATGCGTTTCAATATTATTTCTTAATTAACCCTTTCATTCAGGGAATTTTGTAATAGAAAAGTTTAACTACTGCACTAGGTTGATGGAAACAGCAGAGCAATGACTTCAGCGTTGCATAGTATGCTGACTTCAACTGATTTAGTTAACGTTTATTTTGGCCACCGTAGACGAGTGGCTAATTTCGTCTCACTCCGGTGTCGTCGACTGCAATTTTTAGTAGAGAATTGCGTACAGTTTTAGCTTCATATCTTTATTGCGGGGATCTTGGCAGTACCGATCTCTTCAAAATATGTTATCCAGCTCTTTATTTGCTGAATTTGGAATGAAACTTCAAGATCATTAAAAAATTGGACTGTGATAACAGTTCAGTTATGATTATTTTCTGTATTTCCTCAGCTTTTTTCCGTGATGATTCAGTGACGAGAGCATTGATTTCCTTTATTTTGAAGCGTCCATCAAGCTTCTAAACACTACAGTTAATATTCGTTTATTTTGTTGTATTACAAGCGATATCAAACGCCTGTATTTTATGTTTACATCTGTTTGAGTGACAAATTTTTCATTAACTGTTACGGTAAAATTGTGCAGTGCTTCTCATACATTGACAACCTAAGCATATGAAAGATTCCTAAGTTTCGAACTTTTTTCCCTGTGAACATGTAGGGCTGATATATTCGTATCTCTATGAATGTAATTGTCAGCGAAAGGAACCTTTTTCGTACTTCTATTTCGAATCGTCAAATTATACGTTTGTTTATCCTTGAAACTCCACATATTTTCTCTTAAGTCCTGAAGCTGATTTCTTTTGTCTTCACAGTATTAACGAATTGCTGTATCAAATTCAGATGAGTTTCGATCCCAAACGAACGCGTGAATGTGTTCGTAACGACTTCCATGACTGCGCGATTGGACTTGAAAATCGAATTGACTGTCAGGACGACTCTTCAGAAGTTCACCTGGAAACTGAACTTGACGTGAACGATTTTGACCCGATGGCAGAATATGATAATGTTCGTTTCCAGTGCAATTCGAGTTCAGCTCACGATAGCCAAGTTAAACTAAATGCTTCTCCTCCTGCAAAGGGTGAGGACTCTGCAGACGACCAGGAACCTCTTGAGGGTAAAGTCTCTGGCCCAGCGGCCGCGAGGAACGAAGATGGCACCAGCTCCTCATCTGAAGACGACGATGATGCCGAGGAATCAGACAAAGAAAAGGTACTCTCCAATGGAAATCATGAAGAAACTGAAGTTGTCAAAACGGAGGGAAATTCGTTAAAAGCTGCTAATAATGGTAGTGAGGTACAGAAAGCTGTCGTAGAGATCACGGAGACTCCCGCTACTGACGATGAGGAAGATTCTTCCAGCTCGGACGAGGAGGAAGACGAAGATTCGAGTGATACAGAGGACAAGGAGACTCCTGTTGAACAGGTCTCTAAAGCTGCAGCCGTTGAAAAAGTTGCTGTGGCCTCGACCAAAGAAGACATTGTTTCTGAGAAGTCTTCTAGGTCCAATTCAAGTGCCTCAGCCTCATCTCGTGAATCTGACAAAACTCCTCCCAAAGCTCCTGTAGTGGCCAACAAGGTTTGATGCCCTCAAGGGTCATGCTACTTTGTCGCTTGCTTCTTGATCTCCATGATTGCTTCGAAAGAAACAATCCTTTGAAACGCTTGATATTTTCTTCTCGCTGTCATTTCTTGGGAACGGCTACAGAGGTTCAGAAAATATTGTCCAGATTTCAGTGAAACTGACTTCAGACATGTGCCAAGAATGATAATGCGCTGGATTGCTAGATGACATCGTTTTGGGACGGCTTTTGCATTTCATTCAGTGCTTTCAGCTTCGTCGTATACAATGCAAACTGGTTCTCATGGAATTGGAAGACGTGAAGATGTAACGGGAGCTTGGGGAAGCAGAACTTCCGCTTGCACGCGTTTCCGCCATCGCCATCTCATTTATAAACGAATATTAGCCATGCTTGCTGCTGATTCCGTATTTTGACTTTGTGGCTATGCTTCAGCTGATTATATCTTATTAACAAGTTATCTAATGGACAACTTTCTTTTAACATTCTTGTCTAAAGTCCTTCTTTCACTATTTAGTTGTTTTATTGTCGAAAAGTGTTTCTGAAATAGCTTCATATTTTTTATAATGCATGGACACATTCTAGGTATAGTAACATTATTAGGTACGATATAATTCTTTAGCCTTTTTCATTTTATGTTGATTCATTTTCACATCTTGGTTATCCTTATTTTTGAGAAACAAATGAAAAAGCTATAAGAGAGCAGAACATTTTCCGTAAACGAGACTTGGTTCCTGACGTAATTTAAGAGTATTCTTTCCGAAAAATTGATTTAAGCAATATTTAGTTTCTTGAAACCAATGCCGGTCGTACGTCAGTTACATGAAATGAGTAAATTTGTATTCATGGAGCCAATCGAGAGTGGTTGTTACTGACGATACCTGCACGTTTTTCATTTTCGAGTGTCTTGACTACCTACTGAAATTAATTACACGTTAACTTGTCTTTCCCATTGATGATAAAAATGCTGTGCGCCTGAGGTTCACCTCTGACTTGCTTGTTTCAACACATAACGCTCTGTTTTCACCATCTTTTCATATGTATAACCCTGGAATGGTTACCTCAGGTTTCTCATACTCCTTAGTTTGCCTTTCATTTCCTTCCTCTTCTTATGACATTTCTTTTCTTTTGGATTTCAGGCCAGGGCTCTCTCTATTTCATCTAACCTTAGATTTAGGGTTACAAGTCCAGGGTTAAATTAATATGACTTTCTTTATAGGTTACTCTTGTTCTGGTCTCTTCTTTTTCTAGCCTATTATGAGACTAACAATTGATATTAATATTGTTATTCACACTGATAACTATTACATCGAAATATACTCCGTGATAGAGTACGTGGTAAATCACTTGAAAATTTTTGTTTAAAATGTCTAATTAATCTTACGTCTAAGCCTATAAATTTCACTGAATATAATTATTTTTGGCTTTGTATTTGCGCTTCGTGTCCCCAGCATACGTCTAGGGATAAAGTTTCTTTCTTGACGGTGCCGCTTTGAATAGAAAAGTTTTGATTTTCCCGTTACTATCGATGGATCTATTTCAAGATAGTCACAGATACAAAAATTTTCGAAGTAGCTCCGCCCTTCCTCATAAAACGAGCTTATTTTTTCATCGTTTCCAGAAGAATCGTAAGATCAAAGCAAAAATCTGTGTTAATTATTACAACAAATTGAGATAAAAACTATTTGTGCTCATCCCAAACTCTCAGTACCTGCCCCAAGCTACCACACACTTTGCCCAAAACTACCACTCCTTACCCGAATATTATCAGTACGAGGCGTTTTGGGAACCTCACTTGGTCAAATTTAACACGTTTTGGATCGTATTCATGATGCGACTTTACGGTTGCCTCGATTCATTTTGCTTCGATTTTTACTTTGAATGTTAACCTAAGGTAGATGTGAATTGGGGTAATTCATTGTGTTCCTGCCTACTTGAAATATTAAATTCGTTTATGCTACAGGTGCTGTTTGGGTTGTGCAATATTGTGTGAAATCTTTTCTTCGGTACGGGTTGGCATGGCCTATTAATAATCAAAAGTAACACGAATAATGTTGGGTGCGTGACGTCTATTCTAAAGCTTTACTTATAAAACAGTACATTTAATGAGTAACTCTCTTGCTTCTTTGACCAATCTTCAAATCATAGCAATCCTCGCTTTAAGAACTCCTTGGGGTGGGTTCTTTCACTTAAATAGTGTCTTTGTGGAAAAGTTACTCAATGAAAAATTGTGTACATATTACCTCCCTATTCTGATACATCGTCGTGGGTTCCTGTCTATAGTTTTCCCATAGCATTACCATTTTCTACGAGATCCTGTTGCTGTACTCTAAATTGCGTTATTAATATGCAAGTCATATTTTGAATTTATGACTTGCTCATTCTTGTATGCTGATTCTCTGAAATGTTAGTCGGTAATTCGAACCTGAATGGTTTATTCTGTCATTCACGTACGTGCGCACGTAAGTTCTGTGATTTTCTCACCCGTGGTGTTGTTTTCGTGAACCATTTATATTAACAATTTCTTATGAATACCACAAACTTAAAAATTCTTGCATTCTTCTTCCTCTCTCCTATGTTTTTCACTTTCCTCCGTTTGACTAAATAAGTTTCTTGTCTGCACGTTTCTGAATTATTAATTTATCCTCTACTAACTTTATTCTGCTTTGTATTCTATATTTCATATCATTTTTTACGTGGGATCTTCTGATTCTTTTGAGTAACTTTCATGCTTTGCCATCCATGCCCTCGGTGGAGCAATATTCATTATGCATGAAGTGCCCATTTGCCTATTTGGCTAATGCAGCTATTTAAAACAATGTTCTGATTATTATAGTTTAAATTCTACCATATTATCTGATGGTCTCATTTAATGCTGATATTAACCTACTCTAAACGCAATTTTTAGCTGGAAGGTTAACCTTGTAACAATTTTGGTGTAGTTTCAAACCACGAATACTATTGAATTCGCATTCACCATCAATTCTAAAATTTCTGTTGTAAAAGACGTTCGAAGTTTGAATAAAAGGTAACTACTTTTTTTGTGTAGGTAATACTTTAGTTGTGTTTGTTATATTTTGTGTGTATATTCCACATCCCGCTCGTGTACTAACGCATGTTCCTGTGTGTACAGTCGCCGCTGTCTGCCTCCCCCAGTCCCCCCTCCTCCGTTGGAGCGCCGTCGCCCACACCCGCGTACACATTCAAGAATACCGAGTAAGTGCGCGTGAAAAAATGACATGTATTAGTGTTGCTCTTTTTAGTATACATGTTTAACTTGGCGGCCACAATTGTGCAGGTAAGTGAAAATGACGCGTCAGTTTGAAATGATGTATTTGTGCAGGACAGTGCATTCCATAACTGTTCTAGTGATGTGCTCATACTTATCACGGAGACCGAGCTTCAAAAATGTCTCCCAAACGAACACGTTTAATATCGAAGAAAAAGATAGAAATTCTGAGGAAGATCAATACTCAAAAGAAAGAGGAGGTGTTACACAGAGACAGTTGGCAGTAATTTTTAATAAATAAAAATCAACAATTGTCTACTCATTGAAGCAGGAACAGGAGCTACTCTGTGAATTTAAAATGGTATGGGCAATAGACACCTGCACAACGGAAGAGACAAAAGCGAGAATTACTTGCAAGTTGAAGATGCCTTCAAAAAGTGGTTACGATCACGTTAAAGAAGGGTGTGGAATTCTCTGAGCCAATACTAAAGCTAAAGCTGACGAATTTGCTGTTAAGTCCAAGTGTGAAAAATTGAATGCTACGGTTAAATGGCTGACGCGATCGAAAGGGCGTAAAAAGATATAAAAAGGCGCATGGTGAGACAGCTAATTCAGGTTTTATCCATGCATAGACATGGAAGTCTAAGATTATTACCTGAAAATTTTCCACAATTCTATGATGCGATATGTAGTAAGTGTTTTCTATTTTGTTGCCTGGCACCGAATCCCTTTTTATTTAAAAATTCAATTCAATATTTTAAGTTAACTCTACATATACATGATAAATTAAACTTTTTTGTAATGAATCATGAAATCTAATGTACAATTTTTTGTAGTTTCTAAAGGTTATGTATTTACAAGTCATTGACAGTTCTCAAGATATTAAAACAGTATATTTATGGATAACAATTGTCTCCAAACGTCTTCTACTGAAAATGACCCAGTTTACCTTTACGCGACGAGCCGTTTATTGTGACCGTAACAACTGTGGCTGTATTTGGCGGAGTGCACTGTATTGTGTTTGCGAGGTACAAGGGACCATATGATATATGTATGTATAGCTGGATATGTACTTTTATCATTGGGTTGTCCTAATATAATGTTG
Source organism: Orchestia grillus (assembly GCA_014899125.1). NCBI lineage: Eukaryota > Metazoa > Arthropoda > Malacostraca > Amphipoda > Talitridae > Orchestia > Orchestia grillus. The sequence goes on from VOMN01021508.1 coordinate 15,991, forward strand.
AATTTATTACTCATTTCACTAGCGTTTGCTTTGGCTTTACAACCTTAAATATTTTCAAGCTGAATCAATCAGTGATCTGGTATTAGTTTATAGTGTGTTTCAGTAGATATTATTAAGTATAGATAATTGTGTGTATTATTATTTAAAATTATGAATGCTAATATTGGCGCGCAAGGTAACAAGTTTAATATTATAGTGTTTATTTCAGTTAATTTGTTTTCTGGGCTAAATTAATTAAATGCAATTTATTGGTGCATTATTGATTCATTATGAATTGCTCTTTTTCATCATGTCAATTCATTTTTTATATAATTTAACACAATATTTTGGCTATTTCATTGGTTAAAAAAACATGACTGCAATTGTTGTTAGACCTCAGAGCTGATTGATTTCCGGAAAAATATTTGATATTGTACGTTTAAAATTAACGCTAGTCGTGTTTTAAACTTGGTGGCTAGATGTCACCGAAACTTACCTGTTACTCTAGGCAACTTTCTCGTGTGCAGCTCAATTTCAATCGTTTCATTCGCGAAAAATTGTTATGCTAATTAATTATGTTAGATAGTGGACCATGCAAGCGCGACTTCAAACATAGATACTCAGATAAAAGCTAGCGAAAAGAAATTTTTCTTTCTACATTTTTTGCCAGTAAAAGATAACTTCCTCGATGAAGTGCGTGTGGGTACTTGATGACCGCTTGACCTTCTGTAGGGAGACGAGGTCTATTGCCTCCTGCTTCTGATGGCTTGCTTTCATCGTGCCTGACACGTTTTTAATTTCGTGTCCGAGTGACGTTTTTAATTTCGTGTCCGAGTGACGTTTTTAATTTCGTGTCTCAGTGACGTTCGGATTTTAGAATAAGAGAGAAAATGACAGCAGAAACGAATCGAGTGATCCATTCTTGGGTTTTGCGAGTCGATTCCGGGGTTTCCACCCAAGTTTCCTAGCCAGTTTTCCACAGTGTGTAATTAGCGACACTACTTCTCACTTGAGAAAGATCACGTGTTCGTTGGCTCAAAAATACAATCTCAACTTTTTAACGGTAACATCTATCTAGACTGGATAAGTGATGCTTGAAAAGTTCGTTTTTTGTTCTAAATCATTTTTTTAATTCTTGGGATGCCTTTTAGATTTAGCAATCGGTGATTGTGGGTGAATATCTTCTAATTAATATTATAATTGGAAATTGGATACTTCAAATACATTTTTTCGTTAAGGACATTAAAATACGCTTCGTATTTGTGAAATGTTAAACACTGATTTATCTTTTCACAAAGTGACATAGTTTTTTTTTTTAAACGAGACTTTCACTAGTTTATAATCGCAGGTGTCTGTGATCTAAGTCTTCGTCACTGTGGGTGCTCACGAAATGTTTACGCAAGAGTAATGGTGTCGTATTTACTAAAGACTGGCTTGTCCTACATGTTCAACAATTAATCCGTATGCAGGCTGAAGAGTGAAGAGCTCCTGTGAAGACTAAAAATGTAAAATTCTCATATTCATACGTGCAAATAGTTTGACTATTTTGAAGTCATTGTACGCTTTTAATAGGCATCCGTCTGTATAACGTAATTCAAAACTATCAATCTTTTCTTTACACAGGACCTGTGAAAGCACTTAGATAACGAAATAACTTCATTTGTAGGGAAAATACTGAAGAACAATGAATAAACTTCCATTTATGTAAACCTATACTGAAAATTCGAAGGGGGACTTAAACATTTCATCCGCGTGTCCTCGATGTGCACGGCTGTTGTTTACTTGGCGGGGCTTACGTTCCAAAAGCGGCGGCGGGGCTGGGTGAGGCAATAATTGGACGTCGGCTGTCCTGCGTGTGCGAGTGTTGAGGTCACAGCCTCACCACCACGACTGGTTAGTTCTGACCGGCAAGCGATCCCTCGCATGCGTGGAGAACAAAATATCAAGAGGTCAGTGTGTCTAATAGGACGTTTTCTGCATCCAAGTCGTGGGAAATGTCGTCCGAAGTTGTGTTTGCGATGACCGCTTCGTGAAAGCTCTATTTAGCATATTTTCTGCCCGCCCGGAAGCTATTTCTGCAAATGAAAGGTTCAGGTGATGGAAAATGGACATCGTATTGAGCCTGATGACTGACAATTCGACTATAGGGAATTGTCTATTGAATGCTAGGACGTTTCACAGCCTCATGTGCTCGGGGGAACACTCATGTGCTCGAGGGAACAGTCTCATGTGCTCGGGGGAACAGACTCATGTGCTCGGGGGAACAGTCTCATGTGCCCGGGGGAACAGTCTCATGTGCTCGAGGGAACAGACTCATGTGCTCGGGGGAACAGACNACACACTATAGGGATTCTGGATGTTGATAGTAAATTATCAATAACCAAATTCACTAAAGAGCTGAAATTCGAATACGAGCGAAAAGTAATTTGAGAATTAGCTTTCATGCTTTTTCTGGATTATAAATAGAGCAACTTTAAAATGATCGCTGTTCAGATATTAGGAAAAAAAGTATTGATGACGTAATGAATAAGTTTGTGCACTTTTCAAATGAGCATAAGGAGTGAGATGAACTCTGTGACCAGTCTGACTCCTGTATAAACAAGGATATACACACTCGTATCATGCTGAAGATGTTGAAGAACTGGTCAAAGAACTAAGGGTTGTCGCTGTACAAATGTTTTGATTGTAGAGTTCAGCGTTTGGTGTGAGAAACCGTAGTGGTTGTGTGGCCTACGAAAGTTAGGCCTGCATGTGAAGTCGATGACAAGTGGGTTGGTGTATGTCGCTAGCTTCAGGGTCGAGTCTGCTGTCTTGTATTTGATTGTGGTCTTACTAGTGATAAATTGTGATATTTGAGACTGCGCCTACCAGAATAATGGTGTTAAAATTATCTTGAAACTACGCACACCTGATTAATGATATTAAAACATGAACGAAGTTAAGGAATGCTTTCAATGAATGGTAGGAAACGAAGATCAGCTATACTGAAATGAATGCGATTTTAAGTAGTTGTAGAATGGCTCGGAAGGTACCAGTGCAGACCATGCAAAGGGTTCACTGATGTCAATGAAGATGAGAGTAGACGAAGAAGACCCGAAGTTGAGTTGGGCAGAGTAGCGGGCACCAGCCGCGGACCAGTCGGCGGGCGGGGAGGTGCCTGCAAGCGTCTCTTCAAGGTCATCAGGCCCACTGACACTGATCGGCTGGGCCGCTTCCTTCTTACCTGGCGCCGCTGGCTATACACGACCGTCCGCATCAAACTTTGAAAAAAAGTACGAACGTTTTTTCATGAGTTGCTTGAGACACGGGGAAACTGTTGTTTTTCTAAGCTTTGCTTCTCCGAAATTATGAAAATAGTCACGTAGTTTTCGGAGAATCTTGGGGAACACGTCGGAATAAAATCAGAAGGAATGTTGGATGTTGCAATGTGGGAAGGAGAAATATTCTCCGGGTTAATTAGAAGAAAATAGACACAGTGTTGATTATTTTTTGTGCACGTATTTAAAGTGATCGCTTATGTGGCTCAAATTACTCTGGTGTGAATGAATTTATTGAAACATCGATGAATTTCATCTCGGGGAAAAGTTTGATTCCACTCAGACAGATTACAGTGACTATACTTTTTTTGTTACCGATGGAGTCGGGGGAAGAGGAAGAATTCGTCATTACCCCTAATTACATAAGAGGCGGAGGGTTCGAGCATTGTTCCTGAGGACCATTCTTTCCCAAGTCCAGCCATAGATGGAACACAAAACATCCTTTATCTGGCCCTGCTCAGTACTGAATGAACTCCAGTCCAGCTTTATGTACATGGACCATTAATTTATCTTTGAACCTAAAGCAAATCGCTAGGACTCGATTACGCATCAGTTTCCATTTTGTGTCGCTTGCCAAAAATGACGTACGCCCAGGAAGTTTTTTAGTTCATGTGTTTGTTTATGTGTAGTGTACATTTTCAAACGTGAAATTTGTTTTCGGATTGCGCTATAAGTTTTCGGATATTCGTCAACTTTATAATTGCATGCTATTCCGTTGAAACTTCGCGTAGCTGGATTGTTGCTGATCTTTGAATGAATGTAAGTTTAGGTTTTTATTGTTTAATAACACCCCTGGTAGCTTCATTGTAGCATTGAAAGGAAATAAAAACGTTTTTACAAACTGTCACTTTCGATTTTGTAAGTTTATTTATAGTTGTATTACTTAACGGCTATGGTAGATGTGCATGGTCAAATAAAATTTACAGTAATAAACTTTCAAAAAACCCTAAAATACTTTCAAATTATAAGCTTTAGTATAGACTCTATTATACGCAATAAAATGATAAACTCGCAAACAGGAAAACGTATGGATATTTTTTCTAAATGCATAGTTAATTTCACGTATAGAGTCGTATTTTCGAAAAACCTAGGCAAATCCTGCGTTTAAAAAATCTTTGTGCATCAATTCAGTATAAGGATCCTGGCCCAGGGCCTCGAAGACAGCTGCTGCTGCTGCGCGATTTGTATTCGTTCGTGTTTTTACACGCCTAGTTGAGAAAGCAAGCTTTTGATCAGAAGAGTAGGACGTGTATTTCGTACAAAGCGCGCCATGGCCTTGGCTAACTCGTGTGTTGTGGTAACGTAGTTGTTGCTGCGCGTGCTCTCAACTTCATACGTTGGCAGACTTTAATGTGAAATAGTGTGATACAGAGGGCTCTCGAACTGTGTGCTCGGTTACTTGTGTTCCTCCGGCCAGTGCTTGACGTTTTTGGGCGCTATTTGTGAAGTGTGATATTTTTTATTCATTTTTCGACGGGAAGCATGTAAACCATATTGACCTAATTCCAATTTAGCCTGTCATGAGCGGGTTGCGTGTCAACATTACAGCTTCTAAATAGACTCATTATCTTGTGGGCCTTCTGCTATCTCATTAATAACTAAGCACTCCAAAACCTCGATTTTCTGCTTCGTTTAGATTCTCGAGAAGTGCGTTGTAGGAGATAGTCCTCGCCACATCATAAGGACTTGGCGCTTTGCAGGGTTTCTTTGGCGGGATGCGTAGAAGTATGCTGAAGGTGTCTCGTCAGCGAAGCTTCTTGAGTGATCGCTTGCTGGTTGCTTACTTACCACAGGAACAGTTTTACTTGTCGTAGGAGGGTGTAACCCGCTTAGTGTTTCTGTAGTTAATTAACAACTCTTTTTTTAATTTTTTTCTTATCTGGGATGTAAGCGTTCCGTACGACTCACGTCCTAAATGCGTGACTCCTAAACGTTGTCTGTATACTTCATCTGAATGATTTACGTCTTAGATGACTTTCGGCTTTTTTATTGTCGCTCTTTAATAAGTACGGTAATGAACTTTAATATGAGGTTGTAATGCATCTACGTAAATTCCAAATGAATTGTGTGGAGAGTTTTTTAAGCTTAGTTTTCTGACTCAACGGTTATTAGGTAATGCAATACACCTACCAGTTCTTTGAGCTTAATTACGGAGCTCAAGATGGCTGTACACTGACTGAATTCTCAACAAGCATGTTCTATCTTCTGGGTCGAAAGGGCTATTTGTACAAGTGGCAGTTAGTGCACTACTAAAAATCTCTTGATATTATTGTAATTTATTTTCACTAATCGAGATGGTTCGGAAGTTTCTTCTTGAACAGAAATCCTCTCATTAGATATTTCCTTCTTGGTTCAGAGTTGTGGGTAAGAATACTCGTGTTCACTGTAAATATTTATGCTGCTGCTGTGCCGCTTGGCTGGGCTTCCCTATTCATCACGGGACTATGTAGAAGTCTGCTGTTCATCCGCATTCACGGAGCGTCTTCTGTGCTTCAGGCTGCCCATGACTCAGGAGCTATTCTGCGTAAGCCAGTGTTTATACTCGCGTGGCTCAGGACACCTTACCCCGGAGCTGTAGTTTGCTGCGCTGGGTTTCTCAAAAATTACGTAATTTGTTTCAAAAACTTGTGTTTTTC
>VOMN01021514.1:0-17014 GCA_014899125.1 Orchestia grillus
GGTTCGATTCTGACATTGCCCTGGATTGAAGGGCCGCAGAGGTGAGATTCAGAGGAGGTGAGTAGCTGATAAGGGTATGAGACAAAGTATTAATATAGTTTGTTGTGTTACAAATACATATTTGCCACCCGGTTTTTCTATTTTTGTTGTAGTTTGAACATGTTCAAATAAATTATATTCAACTAAACATTACCTAATGTGTTTGATGTTGCCCCCTTTCTTAAATAAGCCCCACAATTTTCCAAGGTTTTCCAAAATATGTTTAGTAGTGAAAAATGTAAATTATTTGGCAGATTATATATACTTATTTGACCCACTATGTGTTCTGTCCAGGATAGATAATTTTGCAGGTTAGATAAATAAAATTTGGGCTTTTCTATACTATCATTTGTACAAATGTAATTCATGAAATAGCATGGTTAGCTGAGGTAATTTATTGTAAAAACTGATTTTTCTGTTCACTGATATGCAGCTCTTTTGTTGAGAGTTTACAGGACATTTGGGGCTATGGGAACAGCAACCCTTGTTACAGCATCCTGAACCCAACATGTTGCGTCATATTCTTGTGCACACTGCAGTGCATCACACTATTTTCTTTGTTATGTACCACTTGATCTAAACAAGTGCTATTTGAAAGTATGGTTGGCTGGTGCTCTTTCAAGCTCAATCAATGCATTTGATGTTGGCTGTATTGCTAGGTTCTTTGTTTTGAATTGTTGTTTGCAGGCTCAGGTACTGGTATGTTGTTGATCAAACAAAGTCATCTGTATTGTGCACAAAAAATATTGCACATTAATTCATCATCAACATTTATTTTTCAGGCTGACTGCATGTGCACTAAAAAATTATTCATATTGTGCAATACATTATGAGTGTACATTACTAATGCTTCTGTCACACATATTTTGATGCACAACAACAAAACGAAAAATGCTGCCTAGCATTGGTAGCAATGAGAATGACCCATCAATACACAAGCTTCTTTTTTTAATCAAAAGCTGTATACCTCCCATTTTATCAGTGCTCAGCATAGAATAACCTTAAACTTTTAATAGCTTTTGGTTCCTTGTTACCTAGCAGTGAAGAGAATAAGTGTGAGTGCCGTAACTCGTGGTCTTGTTGAGTCGCTTGTTTTAAGACATTTTGATCTGTTTATGATAGTGTTTTGTGAACACTCAGTCACCCGAATTGAAACAAGAAGAATGAGTTGGTATGTTGTACAGCAGTTATCGCAGTGACGGCACTGATGCATTGTTGAGCGTTTCAGTGAGAGCTCCTTGCGAGAATTGGAGCGGGTGTGGTGAGTGTGAGGGCAATGCGGTGGGGTAGAGTGTGTGCTAATTGAGTGCTGGGAGACCAGATCTGATGAGCCACTAGCTTATGTGGAGGGCGTGATCTTGACCTTAGTGGAGTTAAAGAAGATACAAGTTAATGAGAAATATCATGACAATAGAGTTTGTTTTGATAGAATATGGTTAGATGGAGAGTTTCGTTTGTTTCGTTCATCTTTTTGAAACTTGATATTTGTGTTTACCAGGCTCTGGTTGAGGCATTTTTGACGTTTGATCAACATCTTCTAGAGCCTGATGTCCTTTCCATCTTGAAAAAGATGGCCGGCTCAAAAAAAGGTAATTTTTATGCTTAAGATTATTTACTATTACTGTGATATTTTATTAAGCTGAAATGCATACTGACTGTATTTATTGTATGTGCTAAAAATGAAATATATATAGATAATTAATTTAATTCATTCAATAACTTTACTTATTTTTATTTTTCTTCATATTCCAATGAAAAAATATTTTTCTTTGTCGGTAAGTAAGCCTTACTACACTTCCCTGTGGGATCCCTACTATGTGTAATCTAGATATTTTTTTTTTGTTCATACAATTTTATAAGGGATTTAAATAATTTCATTGCTATTATGGTAATACTTCAGTAGTTCTTATGTGCACATCTACATTTTGCTTCTCTCATTTTAGTTCCACTGTTATTTTATTTACTCGAAATAGACCAAGATAGTCCTGTAGGGGCTACTAACACGTCGAGGGAGCCCTCTTGTCAAGAAAATTATTGTGCGATTAGGCTACTTTTAGCTTAACTAGCTGCAGCCTTGTGTACATATGTCATAATGCTGCATTTAACTTGTTGCAAAAAGCTAGCAGCATCCTCACAGAACTGGAGTTGAAATCCCATGTAGAATGATTTCAACTCAGAATGTTGCAATTTCAAATGCATTGATTCTAAGGTCCTCTATTTAACTGTTGACTTACATTGAGTACTTTGTTATGAATAGGAACACAGGTGCATTTAACATGCCTTACATGCAATGAACTCTGAAAATCTGAACGATAGTAACTTGCGGTTCTTATCCTAACACCAGGCGAAGAGGCCGATGAAAGTACGGACAGTGAAGACCCAGACATCGTGTCCGCATTGCACAAAGACGCGAACATGTCCATTGACGATTTGCTGGCGTCGCGGTACGCAGGCAAGGCCGCGGCCAAGTTGAAAGAAGAAGGCGCTGCAGAGTGTGCTGGCGATGGCCCGGCTCCTAAGACAGAGGAACGTGATGGTGAAGAGATCTCAAGCGATGTTACCACCAACACAGACGATGATGAGAAGGCTGAGGATGAGAGCGTAGATAGATGTAGTTTGAGTAGTAGTATTAGTAAGAGCAGCTGCATTAGTAGTAATAGTAATAATAATAAAAGTGATTGTTCTTTAACGAAATCTAACGGGGAAAGTTTGCCTCCTAAGGAGGAACCTGAATGCAACTCTGATATCACTAAGGAAGGATCACCTAATCTTAAGGCGCAAGAATTGACCAATGGAGAAACGGAAGAGAAGTCCAGCGATTCTGGGGCTGAGCCCAAGAAGTTAACAAATGGCGATGTTAATGACCACGAGGCTGAGGAGGCGGTCAACGGGGATGCTAGCCTGAATAAATCTGAGCTGGTCGTAGAAGGCAGAAGAATCGTACCCACTCTGCTCTCGACGCACGTCTCTTCTAAGGCTGAAGAATCTCCTGGTTATACTGGTTAGTCTTGGGAATATTGCTACGAGCTTAGTTAGTAGGTTTTCCTGGTCATTCTTGCGTTGTTAGACTTCAGTGATAGTTATTTAATGTGTTTTTTTTTTACCCTTTACTGTACTAATTTTTTAGTGTTCAAAAGTTCAATCCTTCGATAATTCATTGTGACACAAGGATTACATTATTTTAGGGTAATGTATCAGGTATCATAAAAAGTACAGTTAAGGTTTACAGATATTGTACTCCTTTTGTCTCGGATTATTTGATGCGTTTGTACCGAGTTCCCTTGATCTAAGTGTACATGTCCTCGAGTTCCGGTGTTGTCAGTGGTACGTGGCATCTTTCCTTCAACCAAGTCTACTAAATTAAGCATCCACCTACAGTATTATCCTGCTTCATTGTGCCATCTGTCCATGTTCGTTATGCTCCCCATATCTGTAACACTAACACCGCTGTTCATTGGCGTGCTGCTCTGTCATTAGATAGGAGAAAATTAGCCATGTTTTTAGTGAACTAGAAATTGGAGCCTCGAGTGGCGGTATTCTGGCTACAAGACTCCCGTGACTGAGCTGCGCTGTCAATATTTCTTATCCAGGTGAATCCCACCATCCAACTCTATCATAATAGCCCGGTGTTGCTTGCTTCGTTGGTCTGTCCGTCTCTCTGTCGCGCCCTATAGAGAGGAGAAAATTACCGGGATTGTATTCCTAAGCTAATAGCGAGACTGTCAGAGAAGGCAACTCTTATCAGTGATGCTGTAAATAACAATATTTCATGTCAGATTTACCGTAAATAAGAGGGCATCTTAAGAAATTGATGTCATTTGCCCCCCCCCATTTTGGCGAGGCTCGTCTACTACATAGTACTGTGTACTTCCTAAATAAAAGTAAATCGACTGTGAACTTGTGTTTCACATTATAGATTTTTCTTTGACATTAACAAAGGATATTGAATTATTAAAGCACGATGCCATGAGCTCAGGAGAATTTCATTGAAAACTTACTGTGAAATTTGCACAGGTCCATCTAGTACGTTATTTAATGTATTCTTAAATACGTTTTTATTACGTATCGTTAATACGGATCAGTTCCTGAAGTAGACAAAGTTCAGCAGTGATATTTCATTTATATCTATGTAAGCTTTTCAAGGGGTATCGGGGTGATACGTTTTGACTTTTTTTTTGTTTAACGACGCCGACTTTTTTTTTCACTTATGCTTCATTTGATGACACGAGTGCATGTTGTCTGCGTCTCCAGGCAAGGGTAAGAGTGGAGGGAAGGGTGGCAAGGTGAAGGGCAAGTCAGCCATCACAACCACCACATTGCCTGCCAAGGACACCTCTCCACCAGCACCCGAGGCCCCCGTGACCAGGGCGGCTGACAGCAAGGCCCGGAGAGCGGCCCTAGACGAGGTCAAGAGGAAGGTGCTATCTGAGGAAGACTTGGACAGCGACGATGAGGACGAGGATGACGAAAATTACGCTGTCGAGTGAGTTTTCTGCTCTGTTATTTTTTTAGTCCTGAAATGTGTCTTGAAGTGTGTTGTTGACAAGAGATATATATATATATACATATAGATATTGGTTTATTGGTAGGGAATCTAATCCGCAATTAGATTTTAAATTTTGCCTGAAAAACTCTTCTAAAGTTAGGAATTTTTTAAAATATAAAGACTCCTTGCCGTTGGACGTGCGCTCCAACATTGTGTATCAGTTTAAATGTGAAGCCTGCAATGGCTCCTATATAGGGAGCACGTCTCGACAAGCAAGAATCAGGTTTTCAGAACACTTAGGCATTAGTCATAGAACCAATAGACATTTACAAAAACGTTCTCACTCAAACCCTCGTATCCACTGCGAAAATTCAAATCATCCTTTCAGACTAAACAACTTTTCTATAATAGACTCAACAAGTAATTCAATAGATTTAAGAATTCTGGAATCCTTGCACATCTACATAAAAAAACCAACGCTAAATTCGGATCTTACCTCAGTCCCGTTGCACCTTACGTGAGTCAGCTAGCCAGAATGTTTGCGGCTTTTTTCATCTCAGGTTGACTGTGTAGGAACGTTTTTAATTTTGTCTTAGTCTTTGTTTTCTTATTTTAGAAATGAGCATTTTTACCACCCAAATTTTGTTATGTGAATTACATTATGTATTTTTACCGTTTCAGATGACATTCACTGATGATGTAATTTTACGAAATCAGACTGGTATGAGTGTCAATATATGGTTTTTATAGCAACGATCGTGTTTCTCTAGATATAGATAAATATATGTGTGTGTGTGTGTGTAAGGCAATTCGGTAATCTGGTGACACATGCGCGCTTTTTCAAAATCTATTTCAGATAAATCGAATTAAATTTAAGTCAAGTGGAATTCATTTTACTCCTAATGACAAACGAATGCCTCTAAAAATTATTGAAGGGAAACGTGACTTCCTTATCGTATGATTTCCATTTGGTATGAAGTGATTTTGGTAAATAAATTCATATTGAGTTTCATTTTGTGCAAGTAAACTTGAAGAAGGTGTAGGTGCTGTGAGGTGTGTTGAACAGGCTAAGGCGCATTCAAAGATTTTTATAGTTTTAATGTCTGCTTGAATAACTGAAAAGAAAACTAAATTATTTTATTAGTTATGAACATTTCATTGCCTACAAAAACTCAAGTGCAGTTATCATATTAATTAATCATTTTGCTATGAATATAAAATCTCTATTCATTTTACTGTTTCCTTATGAAATCTGTTAACTTTCAGTTGCGGTGGTACCTTCCTATGTTTTCATTCTTTAATATTCAAGTTAGCACTGATTTAAGGATCTAAATAATGTCTCGAATTATTATTATTATTTTTTTTTTCAGAGGGAACTTGGCTCAAAAAGTTGCAACTGATTTGGATGACGACGACAACATGGATGATGACGATGATGATGAAGATGACGAAGACGATGAAAATTCTGATGACGAAGACGAAGAAGAGTCCAGCGATGACAGCCAGTCGGGCGATGACGTGCCTGCTGCGGGTCTAGGATGCGCAGACGAGGACGAAGATGACGAAAACGGCATTAGCACCGAAGATGATGACATCTACTCGGAATTTTACGCCAAGATGCCCGACGGTGTGAGTAGCTCATGTGTACTTCCAATTATTTTAACCTTTTTAACATATAAATTTAAAGTTTGCGTCAGTCTTGGTGCCAGTTCAACTTCACCCACTCAGTTCCAACTTCTCAACAGGTGGCAAAACATCAGCCCAATGTCATTGGTGCTCTATTTCATAAATTCTCAGTTTACCAGTCATGTCTCATTGAACGTTGGCATTCACGTGCATTCACGTGCAAGACTGGGTTGGCGTATTTGTTCCGAGGCAGAAAATTTATGATTTTGTTAAGGTTGATCTGAAAGTAAAGAAAAACACACGTGCACTCGCAACTGATAATTAGTTTGACTTAAGAGCAAATTCTGTACTGTTTCGTTGATTTATAATCTTGATGAAAAATCGATACATAATTTCATGTATCGCCAGGATAACATGGCTCAGCTGTGTGAGGACCGCCGTCACTCCTGAATGACGTTAGAAATAATTCAGTTTGCTCTTAAAATTCTCAATTGGTTCGTTCAAAACGAAGATAAAACTGCGCTCAATTGCATGCAGTATAAATTTCTGTGGGTGCGATATTTCTTCCGTTCAAAAACTGTTAGTCTTTTTGGTGTATTAGAAAAGCGATTCTCGGGAGTCTTATGAACAACCCCCATTTGCCCGCAGCCCGGCTACGACAGCGGCTGCACAGCGTGCGTGGCGTTGCTGCACCAGAACAAACTCTACGTCGCCAACGTGGGGGACTCCCGGTGCGTGCTGAGCCGCGCCGGCACCGCTGTCGACATGAGCGTTGACCACAAACCAGAGGACGACATCGAGACCGAGAGAATCATCAAGGCGGGCGGCAAGGTGACCGAGGACGGCAGAGTTAATGGAGGCCTCAACTTGTCCCGAGCGCTGGGTAAGGTCTTACTTGCTCCATGTTCATGTCCTCATTGATCAAGTGGTCACTGACCAGGTAACCGCTGTTGCATTCACAAGGTCTGTAACCGACAGTGACTGTGTGAATGCAACAACCACGGCGTCCACATATGTGGACAGTGAGCGTTGCCACGTTAAATGATGCGTGACGGTTGGTTGGTTATTTACCACGGTATGGGATTGGTTTACTCTGCACAGAATTTGTTACAGTGCTCTTCGTTAACACTTTTTAAAGATTCTATAATGTTCAAAGGTCTTTAAGTTATTTTTTTCAGATATTAATGAAATACGTTTAGCCTTCTCTTCCCCATTATCTTCATTGAGAGTTGTCAGGTCTTTGACTAGAGTGGCTTAATCCTTCGAGTTTTAAAAACGTTAGTAGTCGTTCAAATTGGGTCAAACCTTGCCAGTTGTGTCGTTAGTATCTAACGAAGACCAGTATGAAATGGCGATGTGTTGCTGGATGGGTGCTCCAAGAGACTCCCGATGGTCCTCTAGCTCTAAATATACCAATGGTATTGTAGCGTAGAGAAAATTTCGAGCCGGGACTGAGTTGTCCCTGTAGTACTCAAAATGTTAACGTTTCTTCTGATGTTTGCATTCATCAATGAACTCGCATGCCTGGAAGGCAGGCACCTTAACCTTTAGGATACAGTGTTACGCAATGAGTCTTGAACAGCATGCTCGAAAGTCAGCATTGATGCGTACAGATTTTCTTTACGTTTTGGCTCACTGGTTTGTACATTTAGAGTCTAAGTTAAGATGTTTATTTTGCAGTATATTTGCTAGCTGGAAATGTTGCTTAGAAATTGTGAAAGCCTTCGTAATTACCAAAACGGTTTATTTAGACGTGCATTACTGAAATTATTGATATTGTTTCGTCCATAAAAGGGCGCAACTCGTTTCTCGATTACTCAAGGTAAGCGTTACTCATATATTGTCTATTAAATTTGTCGGCATTAAAGCTTTATTAATCGAGTCGAACATTCCAGGCGACCACGGCTACAAGATGAACACCAAAATTCCCGACACAGAACAGATGATCAGCCCCCTTCCTGACCTGCTCGTCAAGACCCTGACCAAAGACGACGACTTCGTCATCATCGCCTGCGACGGCATCTGGAACTCCCTCTCTTCGCAAGAGGCCGTTGACTTTGTGAAGGAGCGACTCGACAAGGACCCTGATATGCCTCTGTCTTCCGTCTGCAATGAGGTATGTGCGTGGACGCAGCTTTGTCTCCCCTGTAAATAAATAGATATTAACTCTCTGGGTACGGCTAGCATAAATATCCTCGGTTGATCAGACCACGTGTAAGATTGAAGTTATGAACATTTTTTTGGATTTGTCGATGTTGACTCGAATGGGACATTTTTCAATTTGAATCCTCGGTACTTGCTACTGGCTACGTGGCGTCGCAACTGATGGTAAGAGTAATTCACTCTTCCGGCGAGTATTTCACGAAACTCGTTCACACTGTGAGGCTGAGGATGCTAAACCGAGTCATTTGGGCACCTCTAGTTCCTAAGTTTTTTGCGATATTATTCGTAATTGAGTTGAATCTTAAGACACTGAAGGCGCTTAACTTTTGCTTCTCCACAGATGTTTGAGCACTGCCTTGCTCCCGATTTGGGAGGTGACGGCACTGGGTGTGACAACATGACCTGCATCATCGTGTCTTTTAAAGACAAGAGCTCTTTTGCTGAGCCCGGCGTCCAAGAGGAAGAAGAAGAAGACGACCAGGAGAATATAAAACTTGCGAGCTCGTCAACTGACGGGGAAAAGCCAGGTCTCAATGGTGTTGCCTTTGAAGATATGAACGGTGATTCCACTGTAAAGGAAATGCCCGTAAAAGATTCCATAGAAGGAAAAGCTTTGAACGATGATTCAGTCGAGATGAGTGTTGACAGTAGAAGTAAGTCCGAAGTAGACAGTCAAAATGAAGTCAATAACTGCAATACTGAAGCAGGGAACGTGATCACTGCCAAACGATCTGCCGAACCGTGCGCTCTTGAGGACGACAGACCAAGCAAGAAAGTTAAGGTTGATACAGTAGAAGAGTCCTCAGCGGTTTCAGTTTAATGCTTAGAAGCATATTCTACCTCTAAAATATTAGCAAACCTAGCGAGTCGGTAAACATTACTGCTATTATTGCACTGTGATCACATTAGCTACGAGAGGTTTAGATAGCCATAAGTCTACGGCTCTTCTTTGCCTAGTTTGATGTTCTATTGATACTTTCAGGTTACTTATAATTTCATGATGTTAGATAAGCTCATTTTCTGTTGGAGACCTTGATCAGTTTAAAATGCGAGACGCCGGATCCCATCCTAATTTTGGGCGTTTATTGACGAATTTTATCTAGACTCATCTCCGATTCTGAAATGAAAATGACACGTCGTGATTTGTTTTCTGTGCGTTAATTCAAGTACGGAAATGCTTCTTAATATCAGAAGTTATTGGTTTTTTGGCTACGAATAATTATCTTACCAATATAAGGATTTTAAAAGTTATGCATACCTCATTTACTTGAATTTACAGGCTAAACTGGATATAAATGACTTCAAGGAGCTATAGAATTAAATCATTACTGGAAAGGCATTTTCATGGAAAGAAAAGCCAGCAATATCACTTTGAAAGGACTTTGACTTTGTGTAAAGAAATAAGGTGGAGAACGCATCGTTACGTTAACGGGAGTAATATCGCATTTGAAAATATCAAAATTTCCGTTTCTTAAAATTGCTGCTTGTGACAAAATTATTCCATGATCGATATTATTGTCAAATTGAAAAAGATTTTCTAAAGGCGAGGTACTGCTACCCTTAAACTTGTCTAAAATACTGCATAGAACAATAGCTTCGCTATTGATATTTCTGGAGTTTCTTTATGTATGAATTAGAGAGGTAGGTGAATTCAGTCATTTTTAAGTTCACTATTTAACATTTCCCAATTGTCTAGCTGATCCTGAAATGTTTCGTTCGAATCGGTGCGTACAGAAACCTATAGAAGCGAAGTGAAGTTTTTAACATGCATGTTGAGGTCTCGAATTGCTTTTCACGGGGAGAAATTGAAGATTTCATATTGTTTGGTTGTAATCAATTGACTTTACAAATGAGCACAACTGGTCGCGTTATCGCCGTACAAGAGGAAGCTGAAACTAACTTGGCCAAATTCTAACAGTTGAGACAGAGTTAGCAATAGAGTGGACCCCCCCCCCCATTGTGGTGTGGGGATAACGGTCGAGCTCGTCACAGCGCGTGGGGGGCAAGCGATATCATGGCGTTGTGCTTCTCACTTCTACTCGCACCCGGGCGTTGTGAGCGGTGAGCTTATGGGAAAATATCTTCCTTTTCTGGTATTCGCTTTTACAGTAAAACGTCTAGCAGTGATCGCTAAATTCATAATTAATTGAATGTCAGTTGTGAACAGCGTCTTGCGTGCGGTTGAGGCAGCGAGCGTTATCTTCATGGGTCGATAATTCTTCTGGTGTCAAACGGTGCCTGGTGTGGCTGCATGTGTGACTTAGTGTCCGAATTTCCGTGTATTTCAAGAAATTATGTACTGGAGGAAATGAGTAGTGTTCGTGAGCCAAGCTGATGTTTTGCCGAAATTTATGAGCTTGTCTACCTCAGAGGCGGGACTCGAGTCAGACATCAGCATCATCATACAACCTTAGCATTAAGTACTGAACAAGTGGTTCTCGATTATTTTTGGTCATTACAAAATCTTGCTTAGCATATTTTTTCATTAACCCCATAGTGAAAAATGCACTAAATTCGTCATTTCTACTCGCCTGGGTCTGCGAATGTTGTTGCTGCTGCTAGTTGGAAATTTCAAACTCTGATGGCTGGTTTAAACGAACCAAAATATGCTCTATTACTCGAACTCATCTTGCCTGCCCAGTGGTCGTGTTCCTTCTGTTAATGAGGGGGGAAAATTGAGCTAATAGGGGGGCTCTACTCTCTATTCACCATCCTCATTTTTTAGATCGTTAACGACAAAATTTACAGAAAATTGTTTTCTCGTAATTCTGAATTTGAATTTTGTTGTGTGAGCATGGAATCATTAACTCTATTTCAAAAGTAATTCTGTAGGAATCTGTCATGCAATCAAGATATTAAGATTTGTCTTTGGACAGGTACGCACCACGTGTTATGGCAGCCGTTAGGTGGTGTTGTGTCGATCAGGTATTAATATTTCCACTTCTGAAATGATTCGTTTCTATTTTCAAAATAGAATGAGGTCATGTTTTTTATTGCTTTGGCTACGTCAACATACCACGCGACAGGACGCTTTAAATCGTGGCTGGTTAACGTGCGTTGCAGCATTTCGTGCAGGGTATGAACAATGATGCGATTTGTTAACTCTGACGAAGTAATGGTTAGGTTCTTTTTACTTGGCTACTGGGAATTGGGTTTCATAAAACCTATAAGTTTTCCCCAATGTTCATCTGAGTTCAAGAAGTTGCGTTGGTCTTCCGATGGTATGCGTATGTGAAGAGTGACTCGCCTGGCATGTAAATCGTAGACTTGCGATGCGTTGATAATTAAACCAATTCGTAGTGATCTTTTTTACAGAAATTTTTGGCACCATATAAAGAGGAAACAAAAAACGAATTGTCCAGTATTCGATGTTTAGTGATATCTTGAGAGCGCATCTATCTCAGTGTAACTATTTAATATGAGGGTCATGCTTCTCAGTTCAGGCATTCATTTTCAGAGCTATGCCTGCGATTGATCTTGGTACATAAATTATGTTTGCTTGGTATTCTGTACATTTCTGCCCGGGGGGCTGCGTTTGTTCGATCGTGACTTGCCAGTGTGTGACCTTGTAGACTGTCGTCAATGTGGGAAAAATAGCTATATATCTTACCATAATTGCCGCTCGGTAGATTACGTTCTTCAACTTAATGTTGAGAGAATATCTGACAAATGTCAAGAAACTTTTTGTTTTATCAAATTTCTAACCACTTCCCACTGGCGAACGGCAGCTAAAGTTGTACTTTGTGGATAATTCGATTCATTTGTAGGTGAAGGTTAGACTAGGTGAGCCGTGCATTTTTCTTGTACAGTTTTCATTCTGTAGAAGTGTTTCGCCTTTGCATTTAGCTACTGTGAGCGTCCTTCATTGTACTTGATGTTTTTTATTTATTTTGCAGTGATATAACAGTCCACCTAAATTAAGTGAGTATGTCTGGATGAATTTATTCTATGCAAGGCTCAGGCGTGACAGAGACGTGAGTTGAAAATTGAAATTTTGCTCTCTCTTCCTTGTCTTGTTAAGTCATAACTTTCAGGTACACATTGAGTACGACTCCTATACACATGTTCAACATCGCTTCAACTGTCTTTTCAGTTTTTGCAGAGGAAATGCGCGATTCTTAAGCTTCAATGGGAACAGTAATTTTCTTTCAGGTTTCACTTAGTTCCAGTCAATGGAGGAACATGCTTGTTGATTGGTGCAATCCGCAAGGTAGGAATGTACGCTGAATTTTTTTTAGGGGAAATCACACTCATGAAGTATTTTTCAGGATTGTGTTCCGCTGTAGTGACTACTGAACCATTAGACTTTCAGAGGCTGAGCCGAACATTTTGCCGGCATGTTAATGTCAGATACTTGAGCTTCCTTGGGAGATTGCAAGGTCCTAGAAATTTGGTGGAATTGAATTTGTACTACTGGTAAATATTTGCGGTGGTTGTTTTCTTCGGTCAACATCTTAATTATTCTTCTTCTCTTTGGAAAAGAAGGGAAAGTTTGTTACGATGCTAGGTGTTGGATAGGCTGAAAAACGACATAAATGGGACATATATTTTCTTGCATTTGAATTTGCAGGAGTTGTTTTTTGGTGCACGCGTTTGTATCGTGAACATCATCATACGTGTTCCCTGAACATCACGTCTCCATTATTCCATGTTCATTGAGATCAATATTACGCATTAGTTTAGTCACTGCCGAACAAAGCGAAATGTAACTACATCAATGTTTGAGTGCCATTCTGCAATGGAGAGCGAGTTCGTTGGAACTCATTAAAAGGCCGGAGATTTTTCAAGTTACTCCTAAGATAGACCGTTCGGGTACATATTTTGTTCTCACACTGCTTTATTTTTACAGAGTGCCTAGAGAGGAACTTTTTTATCACCCGTTCTGACCCAGCTGAGAGAATATGCCTCGCATGTGGCCGCTTGTGCGTGCCGTCATTTTAGTGCACAAGTTCCCTCAAGTCCGAGCTGTTCGCGTACGTGTTTGTTCTGTCCAACGTTTAGGACCTTTGTTTTCGCGTGGAATACACATGAGTCTCCCTTCATTTAACTTAGCGAGTGTTTTCTTGTTTCCGTTCATACACCTTTTTTATGTTATCGAGGAAAACGCAAAGGTCCTCTCTTTCGTCAGTAGATTTTCTGTTAAAAAATATAATTTTCAGATGACTTGCATGTACTTCAAGTGTATGAGTACACTCGTGAATTGTTGATTTTTAGCGGTCAGGTTTCTGAAAAACGAATAAACTTGCCGAAATTTTGTATTAAAAATCAAAGGTTTGACTAAGTTTACTCGTTCAAATTTGAAAAATGTAAGTTGGGTAAAAATAAGTAGTTCCCTGCCTTTACCGGGGAGAGGGTTCAAGTTGAAATTTTGTAGCGAATGAATGTATAGGTTTTAGGTTCGTTTTCAGGCGGAGCATTGTAAAATGCAGGCAGTCCCTGTTTTATTTGTAGCTGTGACCCTCCTCTGGGGTGTGATGTGTGTACTCGAGGGCATTCCTGTCGGGTTCTGGAGCTCCTGTGCTAATTTTAAAATGAACTAATTTCTCTTTTTATTAAACTGTGCTATGCTTTTTTGATTTATTTGTCCTCTTCGTTGAGTGCTCTTTCTCTCGAGTTCTCAGGTGCTGCGTCTCAAAGACTTTTCTTCCGAGTTGCATTTTTGGCCGTACAAATGTTTATCGTTCACGTAGAGATTATCTGACCCTGAAATACATTGGAGACGCTTCAACGTGACGTTTTCGAATGCACTCAAGTCGAAATTTTGTGTTTATTGTTGAGGGACTGCCGATTTTGCTCATCTCTAGATCAAACTCTTGATCGACGAAGAATTTTGAATCCTGCGATTCGATTTGAATCCTGCGACTAGAGTCGCGCGATCTCTCGATTTCCTTCTAGCGCTGACTCTATTTGGAGCAGTGTAGTTTCTTGAATGATTTAGATATTGCTTACACAGTCGTTCACATTTCATGCTCTTGTGCGTATATTCACCCTTCTCTTAAATAAAGCGGTCAGAATTTAGGACTTGATTGTATTATTTTGAATGTCCATTATTCTTAACGTCGTCCTTGTGAAGCAGTATTAGTAGTAGTAGTAGGTGTTCCCTGACATCGCTTATTGCACGGTGCCTGCGCAGCGCAGGAAGGCAGTCACTTCTACCGGATGCGTCCAGAGGTGATAGATGGATGTGATGTTGTGTTGTCTCAAGTGCTGCCATGTAGTTACAGTCTAAAAGAAGATGGGTTACTGTGTGGGGATGTACCTGACCGTTGGGACAAAGGTTCGACTGAGTGGAATCCAGTCTGTGTCTGTACGTGTTGAGTGAGGTGTGGTGACTGCAGCGAAGTCGTGTAAGGTGCACTCTTTTCGGTCCTTGTGAAGTTAAGAATATGAACAGACTCCCCAGGGGAGTGCCGGAGACATCCCGCACTCAGGGGACAGCAGTCCCCGGGTCACCCGAGCTCTATGTCCGTTTACCACAAATTGGCCAGTTGTGCACGGATTTAGAATTCATGGGCGTTAGTGAGGGACGTTAGTGTCGACGTTTGCTCGACGCAGTCTTGCTTATTTGTGTCTTAGCGTTAATGTGTGTAATTATTGACCTCGAGTTGATGGTCGCGAGCCTTAGCAATGATTCTACTCGTAGAAATATTACGCGAGAAAATAAATTATGATCTTTCCATCCGTGGGTAAGGCTCCATTTGTACTTTCTAAGACTAGCTAATGCCTGTGAATTGTGCAATCAAAATTTTCCTCCAACGCTTGCTTTTTTCAGCGTTGATCTTTTATAATTCATTATTGTTTCTCATCAGGAATTATTACCGTTGATGCTTATCAAACATCGCCTAAGCATAAAATTACTGACGTAGCTAAGCATTGCTGTGCACGGAAATGAAAAATGAAATATATTGACAGATTTTTCTGTAGGATATGGAGCTTACGGCTTCTGGACGACGACCCTTTGGCTGTGTTTTAGGAACTTGAAATGCGGCTTGAAATGTCGCTCTTCGTGAAGATCATTCTACGCCAAAGACATTAATGTAAGTTGCATCTTATTTTACGAGTTCTTTTGCTGCTGCCGCCTTTCATTTTCAATGAATATCCGATAAATCGTCAAGAGTTGATGTGCTTAAGTTACACATAACCGCAAAGCAATCGAAAATTAAACATCTTTTGTATTTATGTACGCTGAATGATCAATCGGCATGAGGATACTTAAGTAGAGAAGCAAGGATATAATATCGACGAAGGTCTTTGATTATCGCCTCAACATGCATCTATCACACAAAATTAGTTTTAAAGTCACGATGAATAGTTTTCGAACGTTTTAGAGTACTTTACGTGACAGGAATGCTGTAGAACTTGCTAGAAAATAATTCGATTCGTCCACGTACAACAGCAGACCTCGGTCAGTGCCTGGGAGCTGCATGTGAAGGAGGGTCAACATACCAATTCTAATATGGCGATGTCCAAAGAATTGGCAGAAACGACTAATAAAGTATTGTTTAGTTACATAAAAGTGATTTGGGCTAAAAAAATACTTCATTTATGCTACTAATACCGATTTAACCATTGGTGATACGATTCGCATGTTCACGTCATATCAATCGTCTGTAAGTCTACCACGTTCAGGGCGTCAATCTGAAATTTCCAACCGTACAGCTAAACTGATAGTCCGAGACGCAAAGACAAATCCGCATTAACTTCGAGATGATTTGGAAGCGGCTTGGACAAATGTATGCAAACTACAATTCTATCAGTTCTATGGACGAGGGTTTGCGTTCTCGCCCACCAAGAAAAACTTTGTTGAAATCTATGCACGTCGGTCGAAATCGTCTGAATGTAGCCAAGGTATATTTGGAGAAGCTTGTAAGCTTTTAGGAAAGGAAGCTGTACTGGGGTCTGACGAGACTGAGATAGAGTTACGAGGGAGAAACTTTTGACCTCGTGTCCCACTCAGGGGCCTTAAGAGTAGGGTTTGTCTATCGTATGCTACGGGGACTGGGACCGCAGGGAACCTTTGATAGGTTACCTCAGCTGTAGATAGGCCTTCGGGACTTCTGGCTTTTGTATCGACTTTATTTCCTTCAATTTTCACACCTTCCCTATCTTTCTTTTTTCCTCATCATTCTTTGTTTACTATTTGTATGCTCGGGAGATTCTGTGTGGGAACACCTTTTCCATAGATTCTTCGTTTTATACAGTCCGTACTAAATGGTCCCTTCTTTTCGGTGCGTGACGGTGATTCTTGAACCGCTCCAATCTATATCACTACTGCTACTTGACCTTATATCGGATATTTATTGCATGCTCTGTAGACCTATACGTGTCATTTATGACCCCGTATTATTTATCAGTTGCTCAGTGAACTCCAGTTATCATTTGCCGTAGGCCAAAATATAAAAACGTGACTAACAACTAACATCTTAAACAAGTATTTTTTTTAACCAAGGGTGTAATTCACTTCATTACTAAATAATATGGACTTGGTTACGTCTTGAAAAAACTCGTGGGAGATGATTAATTCTTTTGCTGTAGGCGGAGCTTTCTCGCGTCTACACCCAGTGGGAGAGTCTGCTCATATTTCAGTGGCTGCGCGTGAACCTGATCTGTCAGAAGCTTGCGTGCCGGAGTGGCAGGCGGTGTGTGAGGCGCTGTCAGGTGGTGCGGGTGTGTGGCGCTGTCAGGTGGTGCGGGTGTGTG